>CAUYQU010078840.1:0-19294 GCA_963574635.1 Cheracebus regulus
GACCTGGACTTTTTTTGGTTGGTAGGCTATTAATTACCAACTTAACTTCAGACCTTGTTATTGGTCTATTCAGGTTTTCAACTTCTTCCTGGTTTAGTCTTGGGAGGGTGCAAGTTGCCCAATTTATTGCTATAAATTCCCCTCTAGACACTGTTTTAAATGTGTCCCAGAGATTCTGGTATGTTGGGTATTCGTTCTCATTGGATTCAAAGAACATTTTTATTTCCACCTTCATTGTTTATCCATTTGTCATTCAGGAGCAAGATTTTCAGATTTTCATGTAGTTGTACGGTTTTGAGTGTGTTTCTTAATCCTGAGTTCTAATTTGACTGCGCTGGCAGAATATACATTCTTTTTAAGAACATATGGAAAATTAACAAAAATCAGCTGTGTTTGGGGCTATGAAACAAGTCTCAATGTATTTTAAAGGATTCTAGGTGCTGGAGGTGGCCAAGATGGTCAACTAGAAGAAGATAATGTATGTAGCTCTCATGAAGAGTAACAGAAAGGGCAAGTAAACACAGCACCTTCAACTGAAACATCCAGGCACTCACACTGGGACTAATCAAGGAAACAACTTGACTCACGGAGAATGGAGAAAAGGGGAGGCAGGATGATGGCCCACCCAGGAGCAACATAGAGCCAAGGGAAATTCCCCCATCCAGGGAAGTGGTGCGTGAATGTGCAACCCCAAAAACCCAGGCTTCTCCCATGGATCTTTGCAACCCTTTGGTCAGGAGATTTCCTCGTGAACCCACTTCACCAGGGCCCTTCAGTCGGACACACAGAGCTACATAGTCTTGACAGAAGAGCCACTCAGGCACATGTAGAGACCTAGGAGAGCCTAGATACTCAAGCTCTCCAGACTTCTCAGCAAAAGTAGTTGCAACTTCAGCAAAGCGGGAGGTTAGACCTCTGTACATGCCCCTATAAAAGAGGTTGAATCCAGGGGGGTGAGCAGTGACAGTCTGCAGGCCCCACTTCCATAACACTTCACAAGATAAAGACCTGTGGCTTGTAACTTCAGACAGCCACTGGTAGCAGCATTGCACTTCCCTGGGATAAAACTCCCAGTGGGGAGGAGCGGGCTGCCATCTTTGCTGTTTGGGCAACTTGGCTGTTCCAGTCTTCAAGCTTTAGAGAGTCAAAGCTGACCAGGGGCAGAAAGGATGCCCCAGCACAGCACAGCTGCTCTATAAAATGTGATCAGGCTCCTTTTTAAAGCAGGTCCCCAGTCCCTTCTCACTGGGGAGGATCACCAGAGCCTTCAGCTACCTGTACCAGTGTTCTCTAGCTAACAGATTTGAAGCCTCCCTGGGATGCAGCTCCCAGCAGGAGGGGTGGGCTGCTATCTGCTGTTTGTGTGACAGCATTTCCAGTCTTCAGGCTTTGGAGAGTCCAAGCCAACCTCTGACCAGGCAGAAGTGGTCCCCAGCACAGTACAGCTACCCTATGAAACATGGCCAGACTGCTTTTTAAAGCAGGTCCCCAGTACTGTTCCTACTCACTGGGCAGGAATTCCCAACTCGGGCCTCCAACCACCCCTACCAGTGCTCTCTGGCCAACAGAGATTTGAAAACTTCTTGGGACAGAGATCCCAGAGAGAGGGGCAGGCTACTATCTTTGTGGCTTGGGTAACTTAGCTATTCTAGTCTTTTGACTCTGGGGAGTCCAAGATGACCAGGGGCTGAAGTAGATCCCAGCATAGCATAGCTACCCTACCAAAACAGAGCCAGACTGCTTTTTCAAAGGGGTCTCTGATACCATTTCTCATCACTAGGTGGGGTCTCCAGCTATCCCCACCAGTGTTCTTTAGCTGAGAGAAGTTTCACGCCTCCCTCAGATGGAGGTCCCAGAGGGAGAGGCAAGTCACCATCTTTGCTGTTTGGGCCTCTTAGCTATTCTGGTCTTTGAGCTTCGGAGCATCCAGGGCTGAAGCAGACCCCCAGCACAGCACAACTTGTCTACCAAAATGTAGCCAGACTGCCTCTGAAACAGGGTTTCACTCCCATTGTCCAAACTGGGGTGCAATGGTTCTATCTCAGCTCACTGCAACTTCTGCCTCTCAGGCTCAAGTGATTTCGTGTCATAGCCTTCCAAGCAGCTGAACTATAGACACACCACCATGTCTGACTAATTTTTCTACTTTTTGTTGTAGAGGCAGGGTTTCACCATGTTGCCTAGGCTGGTCTCAAACTCCTAGGCTCAAGCAATCTGCCTGTCTCAGCCTCCAAAAGTGCTGGGATTACAGGCATAAGCCACATGTCCAGCCCAGACTGCTTTAACTGAGTCTCCAATCCCATTCCTCCTCATTGGGAGGAATGTCCCAACTGGAGTCTCCAACCAACTCCTACAGGTCTGCTTGGGCTGGCAACAGGTCCATACCTCCCTGCAACAGAACTTTCAGAGTGAGGGGCAGACTGCCATCTTTGCTGTATTGCAGCCTTCACTGGTGATACCCTCAGGTACTGGAAAATCCAGGACAACTAGGGATTGAGTAGGCTCCCAGCATTCCACAGCAGCCCTATAGAAAAGTGGCCAGACTGTTAGGTGGGTACCCATTCAAGTATCTCCTCACTGGGCAGTTCCTCCAGGCCTGGGCCTCCAAGCACCCCCAACCCCCACCCACCCCACTACAGCTATCAAGCCCATGGCAACTTGGCAACTTGGCAACTCCCTGGACAGAGCCTCCAGAGACAACTGAAAGCCTCTCTGCCACCATCTCTGTAGTGGAACTACCCTTGCTATCCTCAGACTAATGAAGGCACAAAGGCCCTAAGTGCTTCATTTATACCTCCAACAAGCTGCAGTTGACCCAAGGAGAGGAGGCCAGTCTATCTCCCACAGGTCCCACACACACTCCCACTGCTCATTGGATAGGAAACCTCTGGCTTGGGCCCACAGCACAGACCCTACATCCTGAACTGATTGTACTAAGTGATTGCTGACCTGCATCTCTGAGACAAGCAAAAGACCTTTGGCCACAACGACTACTAAGGTCCTTTCCTCTGCTGCCTCCACGTTGGGGAGGGAACGTGAACACTGAGACTGCCCCAAAGCCACAGTAGGCAGACCAGGAGTGCCAAGCCACAATCTACAGCCAGCACTCAAGGGGGAGAGGAGCCCACAATTTCCTTTTTTTTTTTTTTTTTTTTTGAGATGGAGTCTCACTCTGTCACCCAGGCTGGAGTGCAATCGTGTGATCTCGGCTCACTGCAACCTTCGCCTCCCAGGTTCAAGCAATTCTCCTGCCTTAGCCTCCTACGTCACTGGGATTACAGGCACGTGCCACCATGCCCAGCTAATTTTTTTTTTTTTTTTGTACTTTTAGTAGAGACTGGGTTTCACTGTGTTAGCCAGGATGGTCTCATCCTGACCTCGTGATTCACCCACCTTGGCTTCCCAAAGTGCTGGGATTACAGGTGTGAGCCACCGCGCTTGGCCTGGAACGCACACTTTCAGAGCCTTGAGAGGTGACACAGCTGTGACTATAAGGAAACATAGGGGAACCATACAACTGAGCAAGAGTCTACCAAATGACCAGTAAGCCTAAGTGCCACCTTCTGGATCACGACCCAAAGCTTCAACACCAAAAATACCTCACTAACATACCCCCATCTGCAGAGACAAAAGATCAGCTTCAAACAAAGACCCTGCACAAAGCCTTGGCCCAATGAAAATATCCAGAAAAGAAGTCTACTGGCTGTATTCAATCTATACTGCAGTTAAAGGAACATCCACATGAAGAGATGAGAAAGAACAAAGATAAGAACACTGATAACTCAAATGGCCAGAGTGTTGTATGTCCTCCAAATGACCTCAACAGTTCTCCGATAAGAGTTCTTAACCAGACTAAACTGGCTTTAATGACAGAAATAGAATTCAAAATATGGACAGAAACAAAAATCATCAAGATTCAGGAGAAGGGCAAAACCAAATCCAAGGAAAATAAGAATTACAAAGTGATACAGGAGCTAAAGGACAAAATAGCCAGTAAAAAAAAGGAACCTAAAACAAATCTGACAGAGCTGAATAACCCAATACAAAAATTTCACAGTGCAATCACAAGTATTAACAGCAGAATAAACCAGGCTGGGGAAAGAATTTCAGAACTTGAAGACTGGTTCTCTGAACAAAGACAGACAAAAATAAAAGAATAAACTGGAATGAACAAAACCTCTAAGAAGTATGAGATTATGTAGAGAGGCCAAATCTATGAATCACTGGCATCCCTGAAAGGGAGGAGGAGAAACCAACTTGGAAAACATATTTCAGGGTATCATCTGTGAAAACTCCCCCAACCTTGCTAGAAAGGTCAACAGTCAAATTCAGGAAATGCAGAGAACTGTAAGATTCTGCACAAGAAGGTCATCCCCAATACATATAGTTGTCAGATTTTCCAAGGTAAAAAGGAAAGAATGTTAAATGCAGCTAGAAAGAAATGGCAGATCACCTACAAAGGGATCCCCATCAGGCTAGTGGTGGACCTTTCAGCTGAAATCCTATAAGCCAGAAGAGACTGAGGACCCTATATTCAACATTCTTTAAAAATCTTCAACTAAGAATTTTGTATCCAGCCAAACTAAGCTTCCTAAGCAAAGGAGAAGTAAGATCCTTTTTAGATAAGCAAATGTTGAGGGAACTCATTACCACCAGACCTGTCTTATGACAGATCTTGAAAAGAGCATAAAATACAGAAAGAAAAGACTGCTACCAGCTGATACAAAAACACACTTTAACACACATATCAGTGTCACTATAAAGCAACTGCATAAACAAGCCAACATAATAACCAGCTAACAACACAATGACAACATCAAATTCACACATATCAATACTAACCTTGAATGTAAATGGGCTAATGCCCCACTTAAAAGGCACAGGGTGGCAAGCTAGATTTAAAACAAACAAACAAACAAACAAACACCAAAACCCATCAGTATGCTGTCTTTAAGAGACCTGTCTCACATGAAATGACACCCATAGGCTCAAAATAAAGGGCTGGAGGAAAGTTTACCAAGAAATGGAAAACAGACTAACAGGGATTGCAATCCTAATTTCAGAAAAAACAAACTTAAAAACAGATCAAAAAGGACAAAGAATGGCATTACATAATGGAAAAGGGTTCAATTCAACAAGACCCAACTATCCGAAATATATATGCACCCAACACAGGAGCACCCAGATTCATAAAGCAAGAGACCTACACAGAGATCTGTAAAGAGACATAGACTCCCATACAATTATAGTGGGAGACTTCAACACTCCACTAACAGTATTAGACAGATCGAGGCAGAAAATTAGGAAAGATATTCAGTACCTAAACTCAACATTGGACCATATGGATCTGATAGACCTCTACCAAACTCTCTACCCCAAAAAAGAATACATATTCTTCTCAAATTCACCATGTAGTTGGACATAAAACAATCCTCAGCAAATGCAAAAGAACCGAAGTCATACCAAACACACTTTTGGAACACAGTGCAATAAAAACACAAGACTAAGAAAACCATTCAAAACCATGCAATTACATGGAAATTAAACAATATAATTCTAAATGACTTTTGGGTAAATAATGAAAATAAGGCAGAAATCAAGAAGCCTTTGAAACTAATGAGAACAAAGATACAACATACCAGAATAGGTCACAGCTAAGGCAGCACTAAATGCCCACATCAAAAAGTTAGAAACATCTCAAATTAACAATATAACATTACAATTGACAGAGTAAGAGAAGAACAAGTCAACCCCAAAGCTAGCAGGAAACAAGAAATAACCAAAATCAGCTGAACTGGAGGAAATCAAGACACAAAAAAACCATTCAAAAGATCAATGAATGAATCCAGGAATTGGTTTTTTGAAAAATTTGTAAGATGGATAGTCCCCTTGCTATATTAATAAGAAGCAAAGAGAGAAGATCTGAATAAACACAATTAGAAATAATGAAGGGAATACTACCATTGACCCCACAGAAATAACCATCAGAAGCCACTATAAACACCTCTATCTACACAAACTAGAAAACCTAGATGAGATGGGCATTCCTGGATATGTACACCCTCAAAGGCTGAACCAAGAAGAAACTGATTTCCTGAACAGACAAATAATAAGCTCTGAAATGGAATCAGTAATTAATAGCTACCAACCAAAGAAAGCCCAGGACCTGACAGATTCACAGCTGAATTCTACCAGATGCACAAAGAAGAGCTGGTACCATTCCTACAGAAACTCTTTTTAAAAAATGAGGAAGGGGGGTCTCTTCCCCAACTCATTCTATGAGGCCAGCATCATCCTGATACCAAAACCTGGCAGAGACACAAAAGAAAACTTTGGGCCAATATCCTTGATAAACATTGATGCAAAAAATCCTCAATGAAACACTAGCAAACCAAATCCAGCAGCACATCAAAAAACAAATACATCATGATCAGGTAGGCTTCATCCTTGAGATGCAAGTTTGGTTCAAAATACGCAAATCAATAAATGTGATTCATCACATAAACAAAACTAAAGACAAAACCAACATGACTATCTCAATAGACATCTAAAAGGCTTTTCATAAAAATTCAGCACCCTTTCATGTAAAAAACCAGGCATGGTGGCTCATGCCTGTAATCCCAGCACTTTGGGAGGCCAAGGCAGGCAGATCAGAAGGTCAGGAGATCAAGACCATCCTGGCTAACACGGTGAAATGCCATCTCTACTAAAAATACAAAAAATTAGCCAGGCACGGTGGCACACACCTGTAGTCCCAACTACTTGGAAGGCTGAGGCATGAGAATTGCTTGAACCCAGGAGGCAGATGTTGCCATGAGCCAAGATCATGCCACTGCACTGCAGCCTGAGAAACAAAGTGAGACTCTGTCTCAAAAACAACAACAACAACAACAACAACAAAAACCTCTCAAAATAGGTATCTCAAAATAGTAAGCGCCTTCTATGAAAAACTCACAGCCAACATTATACTGAATGGGCAAAAGCTGGAAAGCATTTCTCTTGAAAACCAGCATAAGACAAGGATGCCCTCCTTCACCCCTCCTATTCAACATAATATTGGAAGGCCTAGTCAGAAAAATCAGACAGGAGAAAGTAATAGAGGGCATCCAAATAGGAAGAGGACGTCAAACTATCTCTGTTGTAGACAACTTGATTCTATACCTAGAGAACCCCATAGTTTCAGCCCAAAAGCTCCTTTAGCTGATAAATAGCTTCATAGTTTCAGGATACCAAAAAAAAAAAAAAAAAAAAAAATTCAATGTGCAAAAATCATTAGCATTCCTATACATCAACAAAAGCCAAGCCAAGAACCAAACCAGAAAGGCAATTCCACTCACAATTCCCACAGAAAATACCTAGGAATACAGCTAACCAAGGAGGTTAAAGATCTCTACAATGAGAATTATGAAATACTGTTCATAGAAATCAAATAAATGGAAAAACATCCCATGCTCATGGATAGAAAGAGTATCATGTAAATGGTCATACTGCTCAAAGCAATTTACAAATTCAGTGCTATTCCTATCCAACTACTGACAACATTCTTCACAGAACTAGGAAAAACTATTTTAAAATTCATGAAACCAGAAGAGAGCCCAAATAACCAAGGCAATCCTAAGTAAAAAGAACAATGCCGGAGGACTCACATTACCCAACTTCAAACTATACTACAGGGCTATGGTAACCAAAACATGGTACTGGTATAAAAACAGGCACATAGATCAATGGAACAGAATAGAGAGCCCAGAAATAAGGCTGCACACCTATGACCACCTAATCTTTGACAAAGCTGACAAAAACAAGCAATGGGGAAAAAGACTCCCTGTTCAATAAGTAGTGCTGTGGTAACTGGCTAGCCATATGCAGAAGGCTCAAGCTGGGCCCCTTCCTTACAACACATATAAAAATTAACTCAAGATCAACTAAAGACTTAAATGTAAAACCCAAAACTATAAAAACATCCTGAAAGACAACCTAGGCAATACCATTCCAGACATAGGAAGTGGCAAAGATTTTATGACAAAAACACAAGAAGCAATTGCAACAATAGCAAAATGTGACAAGTGGAATTAAATTTAAGAGCTTCTGCACAACAGAAGAAACTAATCCACAGAATAAACAGAAAAGAATAGGAGAAGCTAGAAACAAACAAACAAAGAATAGGAGAAGCTATTTGCAAACTGTGCATCTTATAAAGGTCTAAATATCCAGCCTCTATAAAGAACTTAAACTTCCAAGAGAAACAACCCCATTTAAAAAGTCGGCAAAGGACATAAACAGACATTCTTCAAAAGAAGTCATACATGCAGCCAACATGCATATGAAAGAAAACTCATGATCACTGATCATTAGAGAAATGCAAATCAAAACCACAATGAGATACCATCCTACATCAATCAGAATGGCTATTATTAAAAGTTGAAGAAGAGTCCATTGAGCTCCATAGAGAGAGCACTGGGGCAATTGAGAGCCGGACGGGCATTGGGTGACTCGGTGCCTTGCTGAGAAAAAATAAACATGGGCAAAGGAGATCCTAAGAAGCCGAGAGGCAAAATGTTATCATATGCATTTTTGTGCAAACTTGTCAGGAGGAGCGTAAGAGGCACTGAGATGCTTCAGTCAACTTCTCAGCATTTTCTAAGAAGTACTCAGAGACATGGAAGACCATGCCTGCTAAGGAGAAAGGAAAATTTGAAGATATGGCAAAGGCGGACAAGACCTGTTATGAAAGAGAAATGAAAACCTATATCCCTCCTAAAGAGAAGATAAAAAAGTTGTTCAAGGATCCCAATAAATCTAAGAGGCCTCCTTCAGCCTTTTTCCTGTTCTGCTCTGAGTATTGTCCCAAAATCAAAGGAGAACATCCTGGCCTGTCCATTGGTGATGTTGGGAAGAAACTGGGAGAGATGTGGAATAACACTGCTGCAGATGACAACCAGCCTTATGAAAAGAAGGCTGAGAAGTTGAAAGAAAAAAATGGGCAAAGGATATTGCTGCGTATTGAACTAAAAGCCTGATGCAGCCAAAAGAGGAGTTGTCAAGGCTGAAAAAAGCAAGAAAAAGAAGGAAAAAGAGGAAGATAAGGAAGATGAAGATGAAGATGATGAGGATGATGAATAAATTGGTTCTAGTGCAGTTTTTTCTTGTCTATGAAGCATTTAAACCCCCTATACACAACTCATTCCTTTTAAAGAAAAGAAATTGAAATGTAAGGCTGTGTAAGATTTATTGTTAAACTATACTCTTTTTTGTATAATTAACACACTACTGAATGTGTCTTTAGATAGCCCTGTCCTGATGGTATTTTCAATAGCCACTAACCTTGCTTGGTACAGTATGGGGTTGTACATTGGGACGGAAATTTAATGCAGGTTCTTGCTGGTGCATAGCACAAATTAATTATATATGGGGAAGGTAGTTTTTTCATCTTCAATTGTCTCTGATCTGTTAACTGAATGCTACTCTAATTGCAAAAAAAAAAAAAGTTGCAGCTGTTTGGCTGACATTCTGAATGCTTCTAAATACAATTTTTTTTAATTTAAAAAAATTCAAAAAATATCAGATGCTAGCAAAGTTGCAGAGAAAACGTAACACTTTTACACCGTTGGTTTGAGTGTAAATTAGTTCAACCATTGTGGAAAGCAGTATGGTGATTCCTCAAATAGCTAAAAGTAGAACTACCATTTGACCCAGCAGACCCATTACTGGGTATATATCCAGAGGAATATAAATCACTCTACCATAAAGACACATGCATGCAAATTTTCACTACAGCACTATTCACAATAGCAAAGATATGGAATCAACTTGATATGGATTGACTGTGTCCCCACCCAAATCTCATTTTGAGTTATAGTTCCCATAAATCCCCATATGTCATGGGAGGGACTCCATGGGAGGTAACTGAACCATGGAGGCAGTTACCCCCATGCTGTTCTCGTGACAGTGAGTGAGTTCTCATGTGATCTGATGGTTTTATAAGGGGCTCTCCTCACTTTACGTCGCACTTCTCTCCTGCCATCATGTGAAGAATGTGTTTGCTTCCCTTCTGCCATGATTGTAAGCTTCCTGAGGCCTCCTCAGCCATGTGGAGCTGTGAGTCAATTAAACTCATTTCCTTTAAATTACCCAGTCTTGGTTATGTCCTTATGGAAGCATGAAAGCAGACTAATATACTACCTAACTGACTATCAATAACAGATTGGATAAAGAAAATGTGGTACATATAAACTATGGAATACTACACAACCTTAGGAACCAGATCATGTCTTTTGTGTAAACATGGATGGAACTAGAGACCATTATTCTCAACAAATGAACTCAGGAAAAGAAAACAAAATCCCACATTTTCTCACTTATCAGTGGGAGCTAAATGATGAGAACACACAGACACAAAGAAAGAAACAAACACTGAGGTGTTGTTGAGAGTGGAGGATAGGAGGAGGGAGAGGAGCAGAAAAGATTATTGGGTACTTAGCTTAATATGGAGCTGACATGATCACACTACTGCACTCCAGACTGGGTGACAAAGTGACACTCCATCTCAAAAAAAAAAAAAAACTTTCATATGTACCCCCAAAACCTAAAGTTAAAGGATTCAAGTCATACAAAGTACATTCTCTAACCGATATTAAAATCAAATTAAAAATTTCAGTAATAAGAATATTGCTAGAAAATAACCCCAAGAATTTGGAAACTAATGAAGACACTTCAAATCTCATTGGTTCAAGAAAAAAAAGTCTAAAGGGAAACTAAAATATCTTGAACTGAATTAAAAAACAAAAAAAACACTTCAAAATCAACAAGTTTTTAAAGCAGTACTTGTAGAACAATTTATACCACTAAGCACTTATATTAGAAAAGAAAGTCTCAAATCAATAACTACAGCCTTTACCTTAAGAAAGGAGAAGAAGAAAGCAAGGCAGCCTGCTCGGCCAGGATGGCTGGGAGCCTGCAAAGGCTCCCCGGTTCTGGGAAAGCGTAAGTGAGAGACCCTCAGCCATCCACATTCCCACTGCAGACTCCTGCGTTCCTGGCCATGGGAGAGCCTCTAACTCTGCATAGGTCCAAAGACTAATGTAGAAAGCTGCCCGTTGACTAAGATGGCATTGCTCCAGAGAGGGAGCTACTGCTGGGTTACACATACCACCCACCCTGCAGTCCTAAGTAGCTACAGCACGGTGCCATTTTGGGAGCCCAGGCCCCAGACTGCATCCTGCCCTGGGGTCTAAGAACTCCTGCATTTCCACATCTCTGGAGTCCCACCTGTATCCCCCGCCTGCAGCTGCCACCCCACCACAACTGGCTGCTGCTGCCAGGGCTGAAGTATGAGTAATTGGTAGTGACCCCATGGCCCTCATCAGTGGAGATGCAGCACATATTCATGCATCCTGAGGATAGTCTCTCCACTACCCACAGCTACTGCCTGCTGCTGTGGGGTGAAGTATGAAGCACAAGCTACTGGTAGTAACCCCATTTCCCTCAACAGCAGAGCTGCAACACATTTACAAGCACACTGAATACAGAAGACCTCAGCTGAAGCTGCCACTTGGGGTGGAAGCACTCCCCAGCCACCTGCCTACAGCTGCTGCCACTGTAACAGGGCTGCAGTGCAGCTTCCCCAAGTCAAGCATTCTGCCAGGAACCTGGGGATAACCCCACATCTGCCTACCACAGCCAGTGCTCACACATACCACACAGAAAACAGGACCGGTCTACTCAGACTGGCTCTGCTCCATACTCACAGCAGTGAACACTCTGTGCAGAAGTCTGGGGCATCACCCAGCCCTACCCATCACCATTGACAAATAAGTACTCTTCCCAGGGGCCACATATTTGGCCCCTCCAAACTTCTGCTACCACCACAGCTGTTACTCACACACATGTGCCACCTGCAGGTCTGGGAACTGGCCCACACAGCCCATAACAGCCATCACCAACACCAGCATGAACCATTTGGGAGGCAGAGGGGTAATCCCACCACTGCTACTGCCATTGCCCATGTCACACCTGTTGCCCAGGAATCTGCCTACCCACCTACCTGCCCAGCCTACCACTACCACTAGTGGCACTGAGCAGGCCACTTGGAGATTCAAGAATCAACCTACCTGTATCCACTAATACCAATGCAAATGTTTAGATCCTGGGGCCCAAAGACAGGCATGCTCAGTCCACCACTGCCACCATCAGGGCCTGTGGACTGGCCGACCTGGCGTCCCTGCTCCTAGCAAAAATCACCACAACCTCCATTGACAACCATTCCTTAAGCCACAGAGGAAATCAGAAACCACCATGGCTGTTTACAGCTGAAGAACTTATATAGAGAACACACTACCTGCATGCACCTAGAATCAAAGTCAAAGTGCTCTACCCAACCAACACCATAGATACATCTTTAGAAAAAAGCCCTCTCCTACAAAAACAAATTCAAGAAATTGGAAGAAGTGACTATTACACAAGATGCATAGATAATACAAAGACAAAAAATGTGAAAAAGGAAGTATGATACCTCTGAAGCAACACAGTAATTCTTGCACATATACCCCCCTCAACCTAATTTTTTTTAATTAAAAAAAATTATCCAGTGATATGAATTTGGCTGTATCCCCACCCAAATCTCATTCTGAATTCCTACATGTTGTGGAAGGGACCCTGTGAGAGGTAACTGAATCGTGGGGCAAATCTTTCTTGTGCTAGTGAGTAAGTCTCACAAGATCTAATGGCTTTATAAGGTGCAGTTTCCCTGCTCAAGCTCTCTTTACCTGCTGCCATCCACGTAAGATGTGACTAGTTCCTCTCCTTCCCTTTCACCACAAGTATGAGGCTTCCTGAGCCACAAGGAACTATAAGTCCACTAAACCCTTTTTCCTATGTAAATTACCCAGTTCAGGCATGTATTTATCAGCAGCATGAAAACAAACCTATATAGTAAATGGGTACCAGTACAGTGGGGTACTGCTGAAAAGATATCCAAAAATATGGATGCAACTTTGGAACTGGGTAACAGGCAGAGGTTGGGACACTTTGGAGGGCTCAGAAGAAGAAAGGAAAATTTTATAATTTCCTTGAATGCCTTTAACAAAATGCTGATAGCGGCCAGGCGTGGTGGCTTATGCCTGTAATTCCAGCAGTTTGGGAGCCCAACACGGGTGGATCACAAGGTCAAGATATCAATACCATTCTGGGCCAACATGGTGAAACCCTGTCTCTACTAAAAATACAAAATTAGCTGGGTATGGTGGCACGTGCCTGTAGTCCTAGCTACACAGGAGGCTGAGGCAGGAGAATCATTTGAACCCAGGAGATAGAGGTTGCAGTGAGCAAAGATCACACCACTGCACTCCAGCCTGGTGACAGAATGAGACTGCCTCAAACAACAAAAAGCTGGTAGTGGTATGAACAATAAGGTCCAGGCTAAGGTAGTCTCAGATGAAAATGAGGAACTTTTTGGGAACTGGAGCAAAGGTGACTCTTATGTTTTAGCAAAGAGACAGGTGGCATTTTACCTCTGCCCTAGAGATATGTGGAACTCTGAACTTGAGTCAGATGATTTAGAATATCTGGCAGAAGAAATTTCTAAGGAGCAAGGCATTCAAGAGGTGACTTGGGTACTGCTAAAGACATTCAGTTTTAGAAGGGAAGCATAACATAAAAGTTTGGAAAATTTGCAGCCTGACAATGTGATAGAAAAGAAAATCCCATTTTCAGAGGAGAAATCCAAGCTTGCCATAAAAATTTGCATAAGTAGACTGGGCACGGCAGCTCACGCCTATAATCCCAGCACTTTGGGAGGCTGAGGTGGGTGGATCACAAGTACAGGAGATCGAGACTAGCCTGTCTCTACAAAAAATACTAAAAATTAGTATGGATGTTGTGGTGCATGCCTGTAATCTCAGCTACTTGGGAGGCTGAGGCAAGAGAATCACTTGAACCCAGGAGGCAGAGGTTGCAGTAAGCCAAGATTGTGCCTAGTGACAGAGCAAGACTCCACCAGAAAGAAAAAAAAGAAAAAGAATAGAAAGAAAAGAAAGAAAGGAAGGAAGGAAGTTTGCATAAGTAACAAGGAACCAAACGTTAATCCCCAAGGTAATGGGGAAAATGTCTTCAGGGCATGTCAGAGGTCTTCACAGTACCTCCTCCCATCACAGGCCTGGAGGCCTAGAAGGAAAAAGTGGTGTTGTGGGCCAGGCCCAGGGTCCCCATCCCATGGGAAGCCTAGGGACTTGGTGCCCTGTGTCCCAACTGCTCCCACTATGACTGAAAGGGGCCAATGTACAGCTCAGGCTGTGGCTTCAGAGGGTACAAGCCTCAAGCCTTAGCAGTTGATACATGGTGTTGAGCCTGCAAGTGTACAGAAGTCAAGAAATGGGGTAGGGGAACCTTCACCTGGATTTCAGAGGATGTATGGAAATGCCTGAATGTCCAGGCAGAACTTTGTTGCAGGGGTGGGGCTGTCATGGAGAATCTCTGCTAGGACAGTAAGGAAGGGAAAAGTGAGATCAGAGCCTCACACACAGAGTCCCTTCTGGGGCACCACCTAGTGGAGTGGTGAGAAGAGGGCCACCATCTTCTAGATCCCAGAATGATAGATCCACTGACAGCTTGTACCATGTGCCTGGAAAAGCACAGACATTCAATGCCAGCCCATGAAAACAGCAAGGAGGGAGCTGTCCAAGACAATGGAAACGTACCTCTTGCATCAGCCTGACCTGGACATGAGACATGGAATCAAAAAAGATCATTTTGGAGCTTTAAGACTTGACTGCCCTGCTGGATTTTGGACTTAATGGGGCCTGTTGCCCCTTTGCTTTGGCCAATTTATCCCATTTGGAATGGCTGTATTTGCCCGATGCCTGTACCCTCATTGTGTTGATTAAGTAAGCAACTTGCTTTTGATTTTAAAGGCTCATAGGCAGAAGAGACTTGCCTTGTCTTGGATGAAACTTTTGACTGTGGACTTCTGAGTTAATGCTGAAATGAGTTAAGACTTTGGGGGGGCTGTTGGAAAGCCATGATTTTGAAATGTGAGGACACGAGATTTGGGAGGGGCCAGGGGTAGAATGATATGGTATGGCCAAGTTCCCACCCAAATCTCATCCTGAATTCCTACATGTCGTGGGAGAAAAACCAGTGCAAAGTAATTGGATCATGGGAACAGGTCTTTATCATGTTGTTCTCGTAATAAAAGTAAGTCTCATGAGAACTAATGGCTTTATAGGGTGGAGTTTCCCTGCACAAGCTCTCTTTTTACCTGCTGCCAACCATGTAAGATGTGACTTGTTCCTCCTTGCCTTTTGCCATGATTGCAAGGTTTCCCCAGCCACATGGAACTCTAAGTCCATTAAACCAGTTTTCCTGTATAAGTTACCCCATCTCGAGTATGTCTTTATCAACAGCATGAAAATCAACGAATACATCCAGTAACAGATTCTAGTGAGAAAGAAATTTATAAATACCAGATAAAAATTTTAAAAGAATTATATTAAAGAAGTTCAGTGAGATACAAGAGAACACAGATTAAACACAAAGGAATCGGAAAAACAATTCAGGATATAAATGAGAAATCTACTGAAGACAGATATCATTAAAAGAACAAACAAATTATGGAACAGAAGAATTCACTGAATGAAATAAACATTTGAAACCTCCAACAATAGACTAGATCAAGCAGAAGAAAAACTTTCAAAACTTAAAGACAGATCTCTTAGGTAATCCAGGCAGATAAAGCAAAATGAATAAAAAAGAACAAAGCCTATATAACATGTGGGACACCATAAAGTAACCAAACATTCAAATTTTTGGTATTTCAGACAGTGAAGAGAAAACAAAATGAATAGAAATAATGAAACAGCTGAAAACTTCCAAACTTAACAAAAGATTTAGTCATCCAAATGTAAGAGGCTCAGAGATCTTCAAATAAATACAGTTCAAACTGGTTGTCCTCATGGCACATTTTAGTCAAACTGTCTAAAGAAAGCCAAATAAAAAAATAATTCTTCAGAAGCAGGGAAGAAGAGCATATAGTCACTTCTAAGAGAACCCCAGTCATACTAACATCAGATTTCTCATCAGAAACATTACAGGCCATGAGAGAATGGGATGAGATATTTAATGTCCTGAAAGTAAGAAACCTACCAACCAAAGATAATATACCCCACAGAGTTATCCTTCATAGTTGAAGAAATAAATTATTTCTGAGACAAGCAAAAGCTAAGATAATTCATCATCACTGGAGTACTCCTACATGAAGTGCTTAAGGTAGTGCTACACCTCGAAGTAAAAGGACAAGATCTACCATCATGAAAACACAAAAGTAGAAAACCCACTGGTAGAACAAACACATAAGTAAGGAAGAGTAAGGACTCGAATGTTACCACTACCGACAACCACCAAATCCACAATGATAAGAGAAAGGAAGGAACAAAATACACACACACACACACACACACTCAATAAAGAAAACAATAGGAATAATCTTCACATAAAAATAATGACCCTGAAGGTAAACAAATTAAAATTTCTACTTAAAAAATACAGACAGAGGCCAGCTGCGGTGCCTCATACCTGTTATCCCAGTACTTTGGGAGGCCAACGCAGGAGGATCCCTTTAGCTAAGGAGTTTAAGACCAGCCTGGGCAACATACTAAAATTTTGTCTATACAAAAAATAAAAAGTAAAAAATAAATTAGCTGGGTGTAGTAACATGCATCTGTAATCCCAACTGTTTAGGAGGCTGAGGTGGGAGGATTGCTTGAGTCCAGGAGTTCAAGCCTTCAGTGAGCTGAGATATGGTACTATACTCTAGCCTGGGTAACAGTGCAAAACACTATCTCAAAAACAACAAAAATGACAAAGATGGGATGAATGGATTTTTTTTTAAGACGAGCCACTTATATGCTGCCTACAAGAGATACATCTTGCATTTTTTAAAGACAAATGTAGACTGAAAGTGAAGAGATGGAAAACAAGTATTCCATGCAAACAGAAACCCAAAGTGGGCAGGAGCAGCTATACTTAAGTAAAACAGACTAAATTAAAAATAGTCTAAGATAAAGAAGGGTGGAGGGGATCCAAGATGGCCAAGTAGGAGCAGCTCTGGATTGCAGCTCCCCTAGTGAATGCATGGAGGGTGAGTGGTCGCCGCATTTCCAGAAGGACTTTTATTGCCCACAGACCAGGAGATTCCCCGGGCGGAGGAGCACCATGGGTCTCCAGTGCGGCTGTTTTGGCCAGTGCAGCAGGTCTCTGCACAAAAAACTCACTCGGGTCTGGGCACCATTTCAACCAGTGACTGAAACACCTGGGAGACAGAGTCTCCCATTCAACTGAAAAAGGGGACTGAAACAGTGACCCAGGCCAGGAGATTCCCGGGTGGAAAAGCACCTGCAGCATGGCTGTTTCAGCTGGCGCAGCACGTCTCCACACAACATCTCACACAAATCTGGGCACCTTTTCAACTGGCAGCTGGAACGCCTGGGACACAGAGTCACCCATTCAACTGAAAAAAAGGGGACTGAAACAGGAAGCCAGGCCAGGAGATTCCCTGGTGAAAAAGTGCCATAAGCCCCCAGTGTGGCTATTTCAGCCAGCCCAGCGGGTCTCTGCACAAGAACTCACACATATCCAGGTGCCATTTGAAATGGTGACTGGAACACCTGGGAGGCAGAGTCGCCTGTACAATGGGGGGGGGGGGGCGGGGAAAAAAAGGTCATCAGAGGCAGGGAGCCAGGTGATCAGACATGGCTGTTCCCACCCCCACAAAGACCAACAATCTGAAATGCCCTGGACTGAGAGTTTCACAGCAAGCATAGCTGAACCTGGGACAGTCCAGCTCTGTGGGGGAAGGGGGTCTGCCACTGCTGAGGCAGTTATAACTATACCCCTGTAAACAGGACTGCAGGGAAGTTAATACGGCAGATCAGCAATACTTCTGCTGGCAGACTGTGACTAGGCTGCCTCCTCACTGGGCAGGGCATCCCTGAAAAAAGGCAGCAGAACAACAGAAACTTATAAATAAGGCCCTACCTTCCTGGGACAGAGCATCTGGGGAAAAAAGGGCTGTTCTGAGTTCGGCTGCAGCAGACTTAACATACCTGCCCAGTAGCTCTGAATCGAACAACGGAGCTCACAGTTCAGCACTTGGGCTCCTATAAAGGACAGACTGTCTCCTCAAGCAGCTCCCCAACCCCCATATATCCAAAGAGTCACCTCATAAAGGAGAGCTCAGACTGACATCTGGCACGTATTCTTCTGGGACAAAGAGAGCAGAAGAAGAAATTGGCAGCAACTCTTACTGTTCTGTGGCCACTGCAGGTGATCCCCAGGAAAGCAGGGTCTGGAGTGCACCTCTAGCAGTCCTACAGCAGAGGGGCCTGACTCTAAGAATGAAAACTAAAAACAGAAAGAAGTAACTTCATCATCAACAAACAAGACGTGCACTCAGAGACCCCATCTGAAAGTCAACAGCTACAAAGACCACAGGTGAACGAATCCACAAACATGGGAAGAAACCAGTGCAAAAGTGATGAAAACACCCAAAACCTGAACACTTCTCCTCCTCCAAGGGATCACAACTCCTCACCAGCAAGGGAACAAGGCTGGATGGAGAATTAGTCTGATAAATGGACAGAAACTAGCTTCAGAAGGTGGGTAATAAGAAACTTCTCTGAGCTAAAAGAACATGTTTTAACCCGATGCAAAGAAACTAAGAACCTTGCAGAAAGGTTTGACGAAATGCTAACAAGAATAAACAGCTTAGAGAGGAACATAAATGAATTGATGGAGCTGAAAAACACAACACAAGAACTTCATGAAGCATATACAAGTTTCAATAACCGAATTGACCAAGCAGAAGAAAGGTTATCAGAGGTTGAAGATCAATTCAATGAAATAAAATGAGAAGGCAAGATTAGAGAAAAAAGAGTAAAAACAAATGAACAAAGCCTCCAAGAAATATAGGATTATGTGAAAAGACCTAATCTACATTTGATAGGTGTAACTGAATGTGACAAAGAATGAATCCAAGCTGGAAAACACTCTTTAGGATATTATCCAGGAAAACTACTGCAACCTAGTAAGGCAAGCCAATATTCAAGTCCAGGAAATACCACAAAGATATTCCTCAAGAAGAGCAACCCCAAGGCACATAATTGTCAGATTCACCAGGGTTGAAATGAAGGAGAAAATGCTAAGGGCAGCCAGAGAGAAAGGGCGGGTCACCCACAAATGGAAGCCCATCAGATTCACAGTGGATCCCTCAGAACAAACCCTACAAGCCAGAAGAGAGTTGGGGCCA
>CAUYQU010078841.1:0-28687 GCA_963574635.1 Cheracebus regulus
TGTGGCTCCTCTGCCGGGAATCTCCCGGTCTGTGGGCAACAAAAATTCGTCGGAAAGTGCGGCGTTCACTCGTTCTCTGCGCTTTCACTGGGAGCTACATTCCTGAGCTGTTGCTAATCGGCCATCTTGGATCTCTCTCCAGTACACATTTTTTTTAAAAAGTACACACAATAGTGGTTCATCTTTTAATTGATTAATATATGCTAATTAGTAGAAAGCTTAGCATGTTGGGGATGTGGTATGCCAGATAGGTATGTAGAATTACATTGCTGCAGCAAGGGAGAAAAGCCATCAAAAAGGGATACAGGAGCTAAAAAGAGGGCTAGTTCATAATTTACAGGCAGTCCGAAAAGAATAAGAATCTGACTTGACTGATGATATATGCCCATTTGGAGTCTGAATGCCTGGGAGAGAGATGTGACAGTAGTGAGACTTTATGTCTTAGGGAACCACATCAAAGGGAGTGGCTCTGAGAGTTTATGAAGTATAACTATGGTTCAATGTGAGTGCATTTTTGTTCTTTTCCTGGAAGAAAGGGCACCTGGGGGCCTTGCCCACCATTTATTTATTGTTTGTCTCCTCTACTAAATGTAAATTTCATTAAGAACAGGGATTCTGACTTCCTTCTTCACCAAAGTCTTCGAGTGCCTATAATAGTACCTGGCTCACAGTAGGGGTTTAACAAATACACATGCAATAAACAAATGTGTGGCAGGTCCTGGGGCCAGAGCAGCAGCCATGGCCATGACACTGCAGGCCTCCGTTTGCTGTGCTGAGAAGGTCCTGTTACCAGGCTCAAACAAGCAGTTTGAGGCTGCAGAGATAGTAGAAGTGGGAGCCAAGTCATGAAGCCAAGTGGGTCAGGAAGGAGGGGGGCCGATGTGTGAGGAGGACTGGAGCAGGCAGAAGGTAGGATCCTGGAGGAGCTGGAGAGCAGGCTTCCTTCATTCCTCTGTAGTCCCTGCAGCCTCCGCTGTGGATATGCTGAGGGCGGGCAGAAAAGCCAGTGTAGAGTGAGCACAGAGGTTTCAGGTAGCAGTCATAGATGCAGTTTTTTAAAACAAGACTGCCAATGAGATCCTTACACCATAAAAGAGGTACATTATTTTAAATCTGAAAAACAACTCATAGAAAGCAGTAGAGTGCTTAGGTGTCCGCAGGCTTGGCTTCAAATAGGTTCCTGTCTCTCCCTCATTTAAGGATACCTTTTCTTCAACCTTGTCTCTCTTATCACCAAACTGCCTTTTTTCTTCAACTCATTGCAATCCAGCTTCAGTCCCTAATACTTTAACTATGGTTACCCTAACTTTTTAACCACGGAATCTGGTGACGTTTTTGCTCCTTTCATATTTAAATTCCCTGCGTTATTTGGCACCATTGGTAACTTCTGACTTCCTAAACTCCTTCCTGCCCTAGGACAACTTGATTTCTTCTCAGTCTGACTTGCTGTCTTTTCTTACCTTGCTCTTTGCTGGCATTCTCCAGGCCTGCCTACTTGGACCCCTCTCCTCCCACACTACGTCATGTCCTTGGGGTAGCTCATTGATATATATAGCTTTAAGTATCCCCTTTAAACTGATGACTCCTAGAAATGCATCTACAGTCCTCTTCTCTTTCTGTATGGCCAGACTATATATAAGCCAGAAACTTTCAAGATTGCCAACCTTGCCTGGATTATTGCAGAAGCCTGGTTTCTTTTTATTTAGTTTCTCCTCTCTGTCCACTCAGTTTCCAGTGTTTGTTCTTTCTCAGATCTGTTCTGATCATGCCTCTAGTTCTCTCTGGCCCATAGAGTAAGTATTGCACAGCCACACGTCATACTGGTATAATCTAACTTTTTAACCTATTCCCCTGTTATTTTCACACAGTGCTTTTATGCTTTTTGCCATGAATACATCATTTTTGATCAATGCTTTGATTCTCTACATAAGCAATCTCCTCTTCTTGGAATTTTCCAATCCCACAGGTATCTGCTTGGGAAACTCTTATTAAAGACCTAACAGAAGGTTACCTCCTTCATGAAACCTTCCCAGATGTGCAGTCAGTATTGGTCATTACAGTACTTGGGAGAGTTCCCCAAAGCATTTTGTACATACCTCTGCTATCGCATTATCATATGCTATTATAATTCTCTCTTTCTCTCTCTTTCTAGGACTGAGTTTCTATGGAAAAGTATTATGTATAAATCATCTCTATACGATTACAACAAAGCATAGTACCTGGTATGTATTAGGAACTAAAATATCGAAAGAATAAATACATAAATGAATGAGAGCACATGCTGGGTTTGGCTGAGGTAGCCTTTTGTTAACCATCAACTCCCCTTTAAAGTCAACACTGCCGCATTTCTAATTTGTATGTCAATCCTTGATAGATCACCTTCACTGACTCTTGTGGAATGTTCTAGCAATGAAGAGTCAAAAACTTTGACTAGCATTGGAAGAGAATTTCTAATTACAGAGAACACCCTAATTAAAAGTCCCCCAAATACAATTTCAAATCCATCAGGCCATATTGCATTTTAAAATAATTAATAATTTATATGTATTGAGAGCTATATGCTAAAGTGCTTTATGTAATTACTACATTTACTCCTCATAGCAACCCTGTGAGGTAGGTACTACTGGGGCTCGGAACACAATATCCCACAATGAAGGCCTCAGAAGCAGGGCTCGGAACACAATATCCCACAATGAAGGTCTCAGAAGCAGCATTACAAGTAAAAGGTTTTCTCTGACCTTCTGCTACCCTCTGTCTCTCAGCACCTTTCTCCCCTGAAGCTAGTCATAGAAACTAGAATCCCTCTTCTCTATGGTGGGCCACAAAAACCAGAGCCCCCTTTCCCCAAAGATGTCCTGCCCCACACCCAGAGGAAGGAATGCTTGCTCAGAGAGGCCAGGAAGAATTCAGACAGGCAGGTCTTGCTTGGTTTCCCCACTCAGTCTATTAGCATTTGATCACTACTTTTTTGTCCACTTATATTTCTACACAACTGTCCATACTTTTTTGAATCTAAGCATCAATATGGATAATTTCTCCCATATCTTTGGGTTCTCATTCCAAAGGCTCTTGTGTATACATTTAAAATAAATGCATATGTCTTTTCTTCAATTAATCTACTGTTTATGAGCTTATTTGTCAGTGAACCTTCATAGGGCCAGGAGGTTGGTCCTGCAATACTAGCTTACCATCTTGATGTTAATAGAGGAAGAAACCAAGGTCTAGAGTGACAAGTTACTTGCCTAAGGTTGTCCCATCTGTACTGGAACTCAGCCAACATAGTACAGAGCCCAAACCTGTAATCACTGTGGTTCATCACTCTGCTTCAGAGACTGCCTCTTTGCACTAAATCCAGTACCAAGTGCTCTTTAAAACTGATTTATGGTCTAAGAAATTCTTTCTGCTCCTCCCCACCTTGAACTTGGGCCAGAGACTCCTCTTAGCGCCTTGTGTATACTTCTATCATAGCACTTCTAAGATTTTGTTGTTGTTATCTGTTAACCTGCCTCTACTGCCTAATTAGATCACGAACTTCTAAAGGGCAGAAAATGGTCAGTCACTGCTGTATTCACAGCACCCAACACAATGCCTGTTGCTTAGTAGGTTTTTCACAATGCTTGGTGTTTAGTAGATTTTTCAGAGAATGTTTATTGAAATAAATAAAGCAAATAGAGAGATAAGCCCTAGGCTAACTTATTCTAGCGCCAACATCTGCTTCCAGAATTTTTCATTTCCCTTGTTCTCCAAGGATTTCTCAATATTGAAACTAACACCCTCTTTTGTTTAACATAGAAATTTCACAACTCCTTTGAAAAATCACTACGCAAAAGGTAGCAGTTTTTAGTTAGAGTTCATCTACACATCCTCCTGGCTAAGAAGATTTTGTTCCAATTTACTTTCATCGTTTTGTATTATAAACACAAATATATTTTGTTTTAAAATACATGAATGTAAAATATTTTAATATTGAATGCAATCTCTAAGTGCATCCTTCTCCTGCACAAATCATGATCTGGCCCCACCGAAAATCCCTGGACTTCCCAGTTTTGCCCTAGCCAGTCCCCCTTCCCCAGGGAGAATCTAGCCCCTTGAGCTTTGCCCAGTGGCTGGGCTTTACCACAGATGAGAAGTGCCGTTGACACTTCCAAGTACACACACACACACACACCTCTATTTGGGCTCCAATTGCTGACAAAAAAACCCAGGACTGATTGGTGCAACACATGTTCCCTGACTTTCACATGCTCTTGGGCCTAGCCTGCCTTCCTACCCTCCACCTCCCACCTCCCAAGCCTTGTCTATCCTGGTGTGCAAGTATCATGCCGGGACCTGGCTCTGTCTGGCTCCTCCCTGCCCTTCCATTCCAAAGACATGACACCTTTCCAGTAAACCTGAATGTCTAACAGGTTGAGAGGAGAGAGGACTCTGCCTGCAGCGAGTGTGTGGCATTTCCCGCTCTGGGGAAACCCCCAAAGATAAGGCTTGGCTTTGTTTGGTTTGTAGCCAGATGTTCCCCTCAGAAGGTAGAAGATTTCAATGAGGGAATTGCTTCTTCTAATTTAACTCTAACAAGGTTGTAGTGATTGGTAGATATAATATCTTAGATACTGTATTTCCAAGGAGTGGGTATTATTCAAATCAGAGGGGCAGAGTAGGGAAGTGGGAGGTGCTCCGGGTATGCATTCAAAAACACCTAAGTTCAATTCCCAACTTAGTGGGAACCTGTGTCATTTAAACTTTGTGAGATCCAGTTTCCTTATCCATATTATAGGGATAATGATACCTATCTCATAGGGTTATTGTGAGAATGAAATGTGATCTCTCTATCAATGTTGAACATTCCCTAATAGTGGGGAATCAATTGTGCCTATCTAACTATCCTCTTTACCAACACACAACATGCATTGGATAAATATTTGTTTTAGTCAGCTTTCCGTATATTAAATGAAAACATGTTTGCTTCTACGATCAGAGTTTCTAAATAGAAACTTTGCATGCTTATTGTATCAATCCTTATAAGAACCATATTACTGAGGTAGATTCATTATTGAACACTGGAAAGATCTGCAGATGCTAAGTAACTTGATCAATGTTATACCATTATAAAGTATCAATTCTGATTTTATCCTTGTGATCATATCAACCCAAAAATGATAAGAGTGCTATTTCATGTTTACCAGAATCTCTAATTGGTAGTTATATATAAATTTGTAATTAAAAAGGAAAATTAACAGTTATTTAATAAATGACCTTTATTCGATAGCAGCATTTGTAATGAACATGAAGAGGCATACTATCTAAAGAGGTCTTTGGCATTCTACAATACAATTATCTTTGTTTCTTCAAGAGAGCAATATAATGAAAAAGGAAGCTGAGGTACAGTTCTAGATGAAAGGAGGAGATATGCAATATGTCACCCTTGCTGTGACTTGGCTTTGAACAAACTGCCATAATTGTCATATTGAGGACAAATGAGACATTTGAATGTAGACTAAATGAATACAACAATAAGGAATTATTCATATTTTGTTAGGTATATAATGGTGTTGTGTGTTGAAGGACTGCAAATTGAACTATATAGTGGTATAATGTCATGATGTCTATTTTAAAATGGTTTGGCAAAACAATATATAGGTGAAGGAAATGTGCCAAAAAATATCGACAGTTGTGGACTCCAGTGGGAAGAGATATAGGTGTTTTTGTGCTATCATTTCTACTTCTGTGTATATTTGAATGTTTTCACAATCAAATATAAAGAAGAGTACCCTGAGAATCCCTGATCTAAAGAAAGAGTTGTAAATTTATTGTATGGGATCTGTTTCCTGACTCTGTTCAACAGGAACCAGATCCCACAGAATAAATTCAGAAAAAGACAGTAGACAAGATTGGCAAGTTTTGGAGGACTAGTCAATGATGGAATCTAGATTCAGAAAGATGGCAACTGGCTGGAATATAGCTAGAATAAACCCTAATAAGAAATAATACAGGGACATGCATGTAGGTATTTAAAAAAAATTAGCAGCCTGAGGAAAGCTGTCAGAACAGTAATTCTTACCAGAAGAACAAAGTCTTTGGTTGGTAGCAAGTCAATGTGAAAGAATGAATGTGACTTAGCAGTTAGGAAAGCTAAGGCCATAATAGTCTGTTTTTCAGGCAGTAGGAAATCCAGAACAAACGAAGTTACAATTCTCATAGCCACGTTTGGCCAGGGCATTAGTGGAATTTTAGATTCTGTTCTCTAGGTGCTGTAATTTGAGTGGCACTGGGGTGGATCCAGAGAGAATGATTGGGTCCATGTCATACTGCCCAAAGAAGAAGGAAAAAAAGGCCGGATGTGGTGGCTCACGCCTGTAATCCCAGCACTTTGGGAGGCTGAGGCAGGCAAATCACCTGAGGTTGGGAGTTCAAAACCAGCCTGACCAACATGGAGAAACCCTGTCTCTGCTAAAAATACAAAATTAGCTAGACGTGGTGGCATATGCCTGTAATCTCAGCTACTTGGGAGGCTGAGGCAGGAGAATTGCTTGAACCTTGGAGGTGGAGGTTGCAGTGACCTGAGATCGTGCCATTGCACTCAGCCTGGGCAACAAGAGCAAAACTCTGTCTAAAAAAAAAAAAAAAAAATGGTAATATGGGCCATGCCATCCAATATATTAAGGATTTTTTTTTTCCAAAAAGGAACTAGTCCCATGCAGGCAGCTTCCTAAAAAAAGAACCAGGTCCATTTGTTTCAGTAAAATAAAGGGGTTTTGTTGTTGTTGTTTTTTGTTATTTGTTTTGTGCCCCAGGGGAGAATTGCATTTACTAAATAGATACCATTATATGAAACATTGTTGCTTTTTTTAAATGGGGAGACCAAAAGTTAATTTAATGCAAACCTGTACTAAAAACAAGTAAAAGTGCTTTGAAAAGGTTAAAATGCTACATTAATGTTACTATTTGCCAGTTGGAGCCTCTCAATGGCAAAACTTCCAAGGGCCAGAGATAAAGTTTATTCTTTGAATGGGAAACTTGTCCAAACCTTGTAAGTATTCAAGGACTATGTTGTTTGAGTGCCAAGAAGACAAACAGTATGTTGTTAGTTTATAGCCTAGATTAGCCCTCTGGCAATTTTTAAAAGATTTTGTTTGTTTCATTTTGTTCTGTTTTTGAGTCAGTGAAACATTCACTTGATTCAAAATTAAAAGAGCAAATACAGGTATACTCTGAAAAACCCTTTTTCTTGGCCAATTTCTGTCCTCCAGCCACTTAGTTCTATGCCTTGGAGCTAATTATTGTTACCAAATGTCTTTCTTGTTTTTTATGCATATCTGACTCTTCATGAATTTTTCTCCATGTGAGAATCTAGGAAGAAAGGGCTTCCTGACTCTGGCATGTGACATCCCTACAGGATGATCCCCACTGCACAGACTGAGTGGAAGACAATCCCAAGAAATTTAAGAACAGGTTTTCCTTGAAACAGCAGACATCTGCCAGTACCTGATTACACTATTCTGCATTTCACTGGCCAGACAGTTAAATGTCTTGCCAAAGACTTTGCAAAGAACAAGTGATAACTTCCAGTGTGGGTGAATATGGCTATTTCCCGCCTCTGACCACTTTCTTGAGATGTTCACACAACTGCCTCTTTGTTCCTGTCTAGAGAGCTGGACCATTAGTGACATGGAGAGCTTTTTTGCTGCAATCACTTAATGTTCCTGTTTATAACTCATGCCTATCCACATACTGACCTGCACATGTATTCTTCATTTGTGTGCATGTGTGTGTGTATATCAATTGAAACTATTCTACAATTGAAACTATTAGCTCCTCAAAGGCAGGATCCTAATACCTAAACCCTTTATAGCTTTGCTGCCCCAAATTCAGGGATTTCACTTCATTTATTTATTTTTTCCATATTGCTTGGTAAGCTTAGAAATATATTTTGTTTTTCATTTGAAATATCTCTAAAGTGTGTTCTGGGTCGCTCCTGCAGGGGTATGGTATAAGCATGAGATATTGTTCTTGTCCTCATTAAGCTATACATTTTTCTAGAGAGAAGAATTATATGTATTAAACAGGTATAATATTTAATAAAGTGCTAAATTAACATGGTTTTGAGAGGGACACGGTTGAAACAGAATTGATTATCCCAGTTTTCTCTAAGGGTTAGTTAAATTTTATCCATTTCTAAATTTTCTAATTTCCCCTTGACTCTTCAGAATTTAGTTATGTTTATTTATAGAAACAAGATCCATGCTTTCTCCTTTTCTTGGAACTCTTTCATGGTCTGTTCAGTAATGCCTTTCTCATCCCTAAGACCTCACTCAACCTGAGTAACTGCACCCAAATAGGAAATTCTAAATAGGGCTTTCCTTAGGAGGAAACAAGGCAGTTCTATTAAATTCGTTACAGTGAGGCGACTTGAAGTTATGTATTCTTAGACATGTTCAGAACAATGGGCAGCTCCGGTATGTGCTGCCACAAGGGCTGGGAGGTGATGGCCCCTGGCAGGTCTCCCCTGAGCTTTGACAGTTTGGGGAAGGGGATGTATAAGTGACCCTGAACACAGCACATGGCAGTAGAGGCCTGTAGGATTTCCCAAGGTTAAACTGGGAACTAGATGTGATGACAAGTTAAATATTTGGCTTTTTAAAAGCTACAACATAGCTTTTCCTAAATACAGCATTTCACTCCATTCCTGGCAATAAAATAATTTTGTAGATTGATTGGTTTTTTTTAAATTCCCTGTTAGGGTGAAGAAAGATGAAAGAGTATATCTGACTCATGTCTATGGATTTTTATTATGAGTCATTAAAAAAAAAAAAAGCAAGCTTTTACCTTAAAACAACAACAAAAATCTACCCAAGATTATCCTAATCTGAAATGTATATTACTTTGAACCCAGAGTAACATTATCAGTAGATTTCCATAATTAAGAAATTACCATGGCCCATTTATGAGAGATCTTTTAGATGATGTTTAAAAACACGCAGCAGGTAAAATATTTGACAAGCTCAGGTTATCACCTCCAAGGATGCAACTCAGTGCATGAGATTGGGCTAAGAAGGATGCCAGAGTCTAAACTTTGACTCCCACAGGAAAAATAGAAGCAAAGTTTGGTGTAACAAGATTTATTTTAAATACTACTACTGGTAGAGAAAAGTCACACAGCATATATGGAAATCTCTTTGCAAATTTAAATTGAAATGATAGCATTGGGTTAGTCCTGCAGAGGGGTATGTCAGAGTTGGACTTCCCAATTTAGGAAGGTCTTCCCTCAGTGACATTACTCTCAGGTTTTTGTTGTAGGCGTAAACTGAAAAGGAAATTCACCAGCTGGCTAACTATTCAACAAAGCTGCAGATGGAGTATTACTTGTGTGCTAAGGCCACACTAGGTCCAGGTTTAGACCTCAGATTCTGAGAAATGAGTTCACACTAGCCCAAGCAAATTAACAATCATTCATATAGGGAAATGAGATTTCAAAGGGAACTAGACTTTTTGTGCTAACTGGTCAACTCACTCTATTTGAGAAACCAAAGTTTATAAAGTTTTTAAGTAGACAATCTGAGCAAAGTGAGGTAAATGATGCTAAAATGTATCATCAGATTTTGAAATTCTGCTGTTGACTTTTCTCTAATACCTCTGTCAAGTGACTAAATTAATCAGATAAGTGAGTAAAAACATCCTGGCATCTGTTTCCCTAGTGGGCAGGAGACACAAGGATACATCATATAGACTAGAAATTCACATAGTCTGAGGATGCCTGGGAGTCTCTGTAGCCCTTCCCTAGTGTCTGTGAGTTGCAGTTGTTTGCACAATAATACTAAGATGTTATTTACTTTCTCATTCTTCTCAAGTAGCCTTTGGAAAACTTCCCAAGTACAGTGGAGTTTTCCAGAGGCCACATGACATGTGATAACGTCATCACTCTGACAGCTGACTGGAAGTGTTTAAAAAGTTTCTCCATTTTAATTTCTAATATAATAAATAGGTATTTAGCATTTTCAATATTTCAGAGTGTAAAATTTCCTAAGACCAAAAGTTTGAGAACCATTGGCACAGATCATCCTTTTCTGTCATACTACCAAACAACGTGATGTTATTGTTTTTTCTTTAAAAGATTTTAGAAATGTCCTAGTACTATGAATGAAGCCATCTTGATGATATTTAGGAAGCATTCTACCTTAATAGACACATAATATTCAGATAACCTCAAAAGCTCCAAGTAATTGTGAATGGGGCATGTATCCTCCATAATGTATGGGTACAGTTACGCTCAATCTTTTCACTGGATATGTTAATCTGCAGCAACAATAAAAGAAGGAAACACTGTTACCTGTGATGTGTCTTTCCTTTGATAATATCTGAAATGGGATCAGAATTCAAGGGAACTGTTTTTGGATTTCTTAAACTCCAACTGAACTGAAACCAAGAATCACTGCCTACCAGTAATTCAGGACAATCAAGCAAGTTTTTCTGTTTTTGTTTGTCTCTGTGTGTGTGTGTGTGTGCACGCGCGCGTGCAAGAAGTGAGGCCAACTTAGGGACAAGGCCATTTGTTTGAGATTTTTGAAGTCCACTCTTCAAATAAAGTCACAGACACTCTGGAAGAGCTTCAGAGACTCCCACGGGTCTTCAGTCTACACGATGTACCCTTGTGTCTCCAGCCCTCTAGGGAAAGAGATGTCAGGATGTTTTTACTCACTTGTCTGGTTAATCTAGTCACTTAACAGAGGTATTAGATAAAAGTCAACAGCAGGTTTTCAGTCTGATGATGCCAGTTCTTCAATACAGTCAGCCACAGGTTGGTTCTCACATATTGATCCAGTTCCATTTAGTCAGGATTTTGAGATATGACAAGACCGTTGCTTCTAAAGAACAGAGGTGTTCTTTTTATAAATAACCCCCACCCCTGAAGCTGGACATGAAAATATGCACCCACAAATATATTTGCCAGCCTAGAGTTTTCTTTTGTCTCCCTCACATTGCAGATGGACACATAGACTGGGACAAATCTAGAGGCCTACATCTTCCAACCAAATTCACCAAACTACATAATACACAGCTTTGGTATGGTTTTCACTGAGCAAAGATTAGCTGAGCTTTTAATATCACTAAAGCAGGTGATGTGAGAAGGGCAAGGCAAGGCAAAGTTCCCGTGCTTCAGGGTTGCAGCAACGAATGCCTTGCCATTTTCCAGTCATTGCATCACAGTATCCTGTCATCTACCAGAGTTAACCAACAGAGATAAGGCCAGAGGGTGACTTCTCTTTTTCTCATGTATACTTTTTATTTTTTGCTATTTATTTTTGTAGACGTGCGGGTCTCCCTCTGTTGCCCAGGCTGGTCTTGAACTCTTGGCCTCAAGTGATCCTCCTGCCCCAGCCTCCCAAAACACTGTGACTACTGGGTTGAGCCACTGTGCCCAGCCCCGCATCTTTATTCTTTCTGTTTCTTTTTGTTGGTTTTTTTTTTTAACTGTTGTTGTTGTTGTTTTTGAGATGGAGTCTCACACTGTTGCCCAGACTGGAGTGCAGTGGTGTGATCTTGGCTCACTGCAACCTCTGCCTTCTGGGTTCAAGTGATTCTCCTGCCTCAGACTCCCGAGTAGGTGGTATTACAGGTACCCACTACCATGCCTGGCTAATTTTCGTATTTTTAGTAGAGATGAGTTTTTACCATGTTGGCCAGGCTGGTCTTGAACTCTTGACTTCAGGTGATCTGCCTGCCTTGGCCTCCCAAAATGCTGGGATTACAGGTATGAGCTACCATGCCCAACCGACTCCTTTATTCTTCATAAGCAGAATTCATGAGGGATTTCAAGGAGCCACTCCGGCCCATCCTGAAGAAATAGCTGAAAACAGTTTTCACAGAAAACTTGTGACTTAGAAATAGAAGGATGTTTTCTGCTTTAACATAGAGAGGAAGCTTTAACAAAATTAAATGAGACAGTTACCATGTTCCATTTTCATTAACAAATCTTTAAAATCATGTAAATTAAACCAGTTTGTTTTTAGAAGTGAGAGAGAAAACAGAGGTGAGGGCTAGAATACCAGCAACTCTTAGGAAGGCAAAATTAATTCATCTTTTTGGAGAGGAGAGAAAATTGTGAGAAGAAGGTGCCAGTGTCAAAGATTGGCTTGGTGAGGTTATTTTCTCTCTGGGAGTCTGGGAGGTGATGAACTCCTACCGCACACTGCCTCGTGGTCTTGCCCATTCGTTCCTTTCTGGACAAGGAAGAATGCCATCTCTCCTGAAGAGTTTTGTAGGCTTCTGACAGTAATCCGTGGAAGACAGCTGTCCTGGGGCCCAGAATGGGCAGTCTGTAGTGAATGCTCTCTGGATGACATACAAGAAGGAAGGAAGGACAAGGACTATTTAGATTCTATTCTTAAAGAAATGCAAAATAACCACAGGCCAACAAAGACTTCTTCAACCTTATAAAACAGATTCAAAATTCATCTAATAATTTGTTTTTCAAATCCACCTTTTATTTTTTCTTAAAAAAAGGAAAAAAAGAAAATGGAACAAAAAAATTCCTCTAAGAATTTCTTTTAATAAAATTGTCTTTTCCTCTACATTTAAACTTTTACAAATCTTGTCAATGAGACCAAAAGGAGTATCCAGAAACAAAACTCAAGTATTAGACATCATTACCAATTAAATGAAAAATGAAGATAAAACATGTCTGGTGTTATCATATGAGTCAAAGAGAAAAAAGGATTCAATTCTCAGGAGACTTCAGGGACACACATATATAGTTCTGTTCTTTAAAAAAATAAAAATAAGAAACATGATCTTACAAAAAGGCTACAGTAAGAAGAGAAAGTACTTGCATTTCAAAAGAAATCTGAATTTTGTCAAATAATTTATTTTAGGGTTCTTTAAAATCCTTACCCTACCTCTTCTTCAAGTATGATTTATTAGAAGTTGATTAATATTCACTTTTTCCAGAAGACACATTACTTGAAGTGGGGTAATCCAGTGCGTGAAATAACCGCTTCCCATTGGGAATCACCGAGTGACTAACAGAATTGGAACCCTTAATGCTCTGGAACAAGCTCCAGAGAACAAGGTCCAACTGAATGAGGGGTAGAGATGTTACATGAACACAAACCTTGGATCCAGTTCAGTCTCATCACTGTAATGAAGACAGAACAGCAGGCCAAGGTCACAGGCACTAATGGACTAAGACCCAGAACTCAGATATCCTTAATCCTCACCCAGTGAGTGCTCTTTGTGTTGGATCATACCACTGTGCTGCAGGTGGAACCCAGTGAGTGCTCTTTGTGTTGGATCATACCACTGTGCTGCAGGCGGTAGGCCCACATTAGGTGGTCAGCATCTGTACTAATGTTTATTGAGATTAAGAGCCCACGGGTGTCATGGGATTCTGGGATCAGGCCAAAGATTCATGAACCCAGAAGGAATCCCCATTACTTGTAAAGATAATTTCTTTCTATTTTCTTAGTTGTCATTGAGAATTATTGATAATATGTAAGGATAAGCAGAATCCAGAAAAAATGCTAGCAATCATTGCTGTGACCAACAGATGAGTTAGGCACTCATTGGCGGTAATGTTGTTCACTGGGATGAGTCAGCCACTTAGTATTTGTAGCAATCCACAGGGAACACAGCACAGGTGGTGGGCGGCTTCAGCAATAAGCAGCAAGTACCACAGTATGGACACATCTAAGCTGTATAAATCAGCAGGGCTAAGGCAGTGTCAGCAGTTTTCCTGGGTCAGTCAAAGGTGAGGGCCACTTGTGCTGAAGATCTAGCTTTCACTGGGACACAATGCTACTCTGGTTTTACAGGTGGCAACACAGAGGCCAAGCCTATACAGCAAGACTAGGATTCCTACCCAGGTCTCATCACTTCTAGGCTAGTGCCTTTTTTATGACCTCTAAGAGCACATACAAGAGCGAAGTCAGCTCAGAAGGGTCACGACTATAATAAACAGTAGATCTACCAAGTTTCAGCTCCTAGCCAGTTTTGCAACTACTCTTCCTGTAGTCCCACCTCTAAGATTGCTGTCCTAGGATGAACTCTATGGACAAGAACCAGGGTCATCCAAGAACATAACATGCTCTTCCTATGTACACAAAATCTAGCTCTTTAATTGCTAATTGAAGTACACCCCCACAGATAATAAATTGATGAAAGGCATATTATTACATTGTTCTCTAGGATCACAAAATATATTTTTGCTGAGGGAAAGGCAGACAATGGTGTGTGTGTGCGTGTGTGATTCAATCCTTTGCAAGGCAGGTCTGAAAAAATCCAGGTCCAAAGGAAACAGAATGAGGGTATAGCTGGCACTGATAACTATGAAATCAACTGCACATGCTTATCACCCACGTTCTCTTGGCGTCAAAAGAATGAGGTGGTCGTAGACCAGGAAATAGCAGAGTGGATAGCTTTTATTGGGTGGGTACTCTTAGCTCCAGGCTTTTGGTTCCACTTTGGCTAAGTGAGAGCCATGAACCAGGCTAATATTTTTGGATACATAAGAAGCAATTCATTAGGACTGGAAGATTTTCACGCCACTAGAAGGGCTATCCCCAAACCTCAGCTGTTACCTGAGTTTCTGGTCTTTCCTTTTGGCATCCCCTCAAGACATCCCTTCAATCCTCAAATTTCCTTTCTACACGTCTTTTCAGTTCTGGCGCTAGTCTCCCAGCAATCTCCTAGGATAAAGCTTAGACTTTTCCATATGTATAGAGTGAGGAAAGTGATCCTGATTTTCTTTACTGTATGTATCAAATGGAAAAAAAAATTCATGTGGCTTCAATTAATATGGGAGCACACGAGAAGACGGACAAGGTCACTAAAGTGACAGCCTGTGCCGCAGTGAGCCCTTGGATTATATTGCCCCAAATAATGGCTCATTCTACCTTCACCAGCCCAGTGCTGTCTTAACTAAAGGCTGACTTGGGTCAATGCTGAAACCTGAAATAGAGCTGCTTCCCTTGTTTCTATCAACAGCAAGTGAAGATAAGAATAGCACTGGCAGCTGCTAGGAGAAGGCAGGTATTTTAGGGAGCTGGTGGGTGAAATGTTCAGGGCCTTGGTGAGGTCACTCTGAGGGTATAGAGATGCAGTTCCCTTCCCAGCTTGATTGGCACCATCAGGGCTGCCTATAGGGGAACTTTTATTTCATTTGTACTCCATCTCCATGGAAAGTCTTCAGCCATGTGCTGTGGACAGAGCCTGGAAGGAACATGACATGGATAAGGGCAAGCGAGGCCTGAGGAGGCCACAGGAGGGGCTGGAGTGAAAGAAGGGCTGTGAACCAATCCTAGCAGGTCAAAAGACAATACGTGAAAGACGAAGGGATAGAAAGTGAGAATTTGCTCAGGAAATTTAGAAATGATTTTAGGGATTAGACTTTCATTCTACAGCATTTTTTTCGCAGTATGTTTCACACTATAAGTACTCTAAAAGAAAGCAAACCTGTTGGGGTGTCATCATGGAAAGACTCAGGTGTAGTCTGGACTTTGGGCTGATGAAGATTCATCATTCTGATTAGAAGAAATATGAAAACACATTAGGTAATTGGCTAGGACTTGGTAGGAAGAAATGTGTCTTTACACATGTATTTATTTATTTATTTATGAGATGGAGTTTTTGCTCTTATTGCCCAGGCTGGAGTGCAGTGGTGTGACCTCAGCTCACTGCAACCTCCGCCTCCTGGGTTCAAGCAATTCTCCTGCCTCAGCTTCCCGAGTAGCTGGGATTACAGGCACATACTACCACATCTGGCTAATTTTTGTATTTTCAGTAGACGTAACGTTTCACCATGTTGGCCAGGCTGGTCTAAAACTCCTGACTTGAGGAGATCTGCCTGCCTCAGCCTCCCAAAGTGCTGGGATTACATGTGTGAGACACTGCACCAGGCCTCTTTATACATTTTTAAACACACATGATCTCTTGAATTCAGCACCTGTTAACCTGGTGATCAGGCCACTTTGTAGCCGTGTAAGACGATTGGTCCAAAGACTACTCATTCTCAACCTTTTGCTTAGTGTTGTTTTCGTGGATTTTGCTAAAACCTTCATTTAGAATGTTTTATTCTACTCTCTGAACAATGTGGTCTGAAAATAGAAGGAATAAAGGAAAGAGTCCTCTAATTTCCAGAAACATATAACAACTCTTCCAGATCAATAATCTACCCTTAAAGAGTAAAGCTGAAAAAAGATTTCAGTTAGAAACTTTCCATTTCAGAGAAAATGCTCTGACCACATCCTGTTTCTCCTGGTGGCCAAAGCTGTGGAGGTGACCCTTGAGCAAAGTACATATAAGCCAAAACCACTTCTACATTAGTTTAAATTGCTTAATTTCTAAAGACTGACACACTTGTAAACTTTAATGAGCTATCTAAGGCTCTACATTCATTTCATGGTTTCTACTTCCACAAAGATCTTCCATGATTATTCTTGCTTTGCTACCAAAAATATAGCAAGTTCAGCCAGTTTGCTTTAATCAGTTATCACTGAGATTGAGAAAAAGAGAAAGCAAAATGCCTTTTATTACCCATTTTGGGCAAACAGGCAGATGGTATGTTCAGGGCTGAATAGTTTAAGATCTGTCTATTTTTCTTTTTTTTTTTTTTTGAGATGGAGTTTTGCTCTTATTGCCCAGGCTGGAAGGCAATGGGATGATCCTTTATTTCTTAAAAATTATTGTAGCTATAATAATAAAATGATCATCACAAACATGTAGGTGCAGGTGTTCAACTACTTTACTCACTAAGTGACTTGTACCAGGTGACTCATGATTTAAGTTTATGACATAACAAAGTTACAAATTATAATGTATCAGGGACCTTTAGAGGTGCTTGAAAATAGCAAAAAACTGAACACAAAGGCTATATAAATGCCAAAAACGTACTATGTTTAATCAGCTTGTTCTCCTAACTCATTAACTGAAGAGAGGATGAAAGAGGGAGAGGAAGGAAACAACCTGGTAACAAGGAACTTCTGGGCATAGTGGGGCAGCCAAAGCTTTAGTGCAAACCCGAGGAGAGATTTCTAAATGTAAAAGGGGGTGAGAATGTGCCAAAGGCAGACCGCTTTATTCAAAAATGTATCTAAAGTTGACTCTGCTCCAACAGAAGATGCAGGAAAGTCTCTGCCTCCTCCTAAATAGCATGATTCCTGTTCTAAATCCCCTAAATCCAGCTAGTGCTCTTACATGAAGGAACTGCGCTACAGGGGTTACATCAGAACAAAGCTGCCCGCCAAAGATAGCATTTTTGTTTGTGAGAAAAAGTATACTGTGTTGGACTCCTATTCATTCTTGAAAACCCATGAATAGTCTTTTTTTTCAAGGAAGACTTTCTTGATATTTACTTTCGCTGCCCCTTCACTCCCCATCAGATCTATTTCTATTGATTACATTCTGTTGTCATTATTTACTTATTTGTTGACTCCTTAAAGGCAGGATTTATGTCTTCTCTCTTTCTTTCTTTGTAGCTTACCTAAGTACTTGGGCCATGGCAGACAATCAATAAATATTTGTTGAAATCAACTTAATTTATCTTAAAACAATTTTTATATATGTTAGAGAATGTCTGTTTACAGTATGTCTAGCTTGACAGTTCCTACTTTTAAGGGGCTTGAAAGTGTTAATTAGAGAGCAATGCAGATAACAGGAGTACAAAATAGGTGCATTAAGGGGAAGATGAGCTGTTTGGAGCAGACGTGACAAAACACAGCCCAGATAAAACCAAGGCAAAGATCCCTGGTGATTCACAACCATAACTGTCAGTAGGTATTTCTTCTGCACTAAATGGTTGAGCTTCTGACCCAAGGTTACCTTGGAATATGAGTAGTTACATAACCAGGTCCTGTTTACATTTTTTGAGGTTCGTCCATTTTGTGCTTTTATTTATGTAGTGCTAATCTCTTTTTTATTTTATTTTTTTTTGAGATGGCGTCTCACTCTGTCACCCAGGCTGGAGTGCAGTGGCAGCATCTCGGCTCACTGCAGCCTCCACTGAACCCCTCCTGGGTTCAAGCGATTTCTCCTGCCTCAGCCTTGTGAGTAGCTGGGATTATAGGTGCACACCAGCATGCCTGGCTAATTTTTGTACTTTTAGTAGAGATGGGTTTGCACCACGTTGGCCACGCTGTTCTTGAACTCCTGACCTCAGGTGATCCTCCTACCTTGGCCTCCCAAAATGCTGGGACTATAGGCGTGAGCCAATGGGCCTAGCTGCTTTCTTTTTTTATCAGTGTTTATGATATCATGTATCATAAGTCACCATCTTAATGTACAATTTAGTAGTTTTTAGTGTATTCAGAAAGTTGTAAAACAATCGCCATTATTTACTTCTAGAACATTTCCTGACCCCAAAAAGAAACCACATAACTATTAGCAAGTACTCTTCACTCACTCCTGCCCCTAGTGTTTGGCAATCACTGTCTATTTTCTGTCTGTATGAATTTTCCTATTCTGGACATTTTATATAAATGTAGCCAATAAAATTTGTGATCTTTTGCATCTGATTTCTTTTACTTAGCAAAATGTTTTCAAGTTTCATCCATGTTATAGCATCTTTCAGTACTTCATTCTGTTTTATGATTAATATTCTATTATATAGATAGACCACATTTTGTTTTTCCACTAATCAAGTTATAGACATTTGGGTTATTTCCACTTTTCAGCTATTATGATGTGGCTGCTATGCACATTCTTGTAGAAGTTTGTGTGTGAATATGTTTTTAACTCTCTTGTGTACATATCTAGGAATAGAATTGCTGGATCATATAGTAACTCTGTGTCTAAGTTTTGGAGGAATTCCCAAACTGTTTTTCAAAGCAACTGTACTGTTTTACATTTCCATCAGCAATGGATGAGGGTTCTAATTTTTCCATATCCTGGCCAACACTTGCTATTATCCACTGTCTTTTTTTTTTTTTTTAATTACAGCCATTCTAGTGGACGGAAACTGTATCTCATTGTGGTTTTGATTTGCATTTGTTTAATAACAAATAATGTTCAGCGTCTTTTTATATGTTTGTTGGTCATTTGTAGATCTTCTTTGGAGAATGTCTATTGAAACTTTTTTCTCACTTTTCAACTAAGGTGTTTGCCTTTTTATTGTTGAGTTGTAAGTGTTCTTTATATATTCCAGATACTAGTTTCTTATCTGATATAATCCCTTATCTGATGATTTGCAAATATTTTGGTTGTTTTTTCATGTTCTTGATGTGTTCTTCGTAGCACAAAAGTTTAAAATTTCGATGAAGACTGATTTATCTATATTCTTTTGTTGCTTGTGCATTGGGTCTCCTATCTTAGAAAACATTCCCTTATCCAAGGTCATGAAGCTTTATACCCATGTTTTCTTCTAAGAGCTTTATGGTTTTAGGTCTTACATTTAGGTCTTTGACCTATTTTGAGTTATTTTTGTACATAGTGTGAGGAAGAGGTACAAATTCGTGCTTTTACATTCATCTATACAGCTGCCCCAGTACCACTGATTGAAAAGACTATTCTTTCCTCATTGAACTGTCTTGGTGCCTTTGTCAAAAATCAATTGTTTATAAATGTAAGAATTTACTTCTGGACTCTCAATTTTATTCCATTGATCTATTTTTCCATCTTTATGGCAGTACCACACAGTCCTGACCGTACATTTGTAGTTAGTTTTAAAATCAAGAAGTGTGAGGCCTCTGATATCATTCTTTTTAAAGATTGTTTGGCTATCCTGGATCTCTTGCATTTTAATATAAATTTTAAGATATTGTAAAATGGTATCTGGGATTTTGAGGATTACGTTAAATATGTAGACCACTTTGGGGGTATAGCCATCTTTACAATATTAAGTGTTCCAATTCATAAACACGGGGTTCTTTCCATGTATTTAGGTCTTTTAAATTTTATTTCTACAATATTTTATACTTTTCATTGTATAGCACTTACGTGTCTTGTTAAATTTATACTTAAATAATTTTTGATGCTATTGCAAATGGCATTGTTTTCTTCATTTTGTTCATTGCTAGTAATAGAAGCTAATTATAGTGATCTTGTATCCTCCACACTGCTGCACTCATTTATTAGTGATAATAGAGTTCTGTGCATTCCTTAGGTCTTTCTCTGTATGAGATCATGTCATCTGCAAATAGACTACTTCTTCCTTTCTAATGCAGATGTCTTTTATTTCTTTTCCTTATTTTAATTTTTGTGGCTAGAGTGTATAGTAAAATGTTGAGTAGAAGTGTCAAGAGCAGACACTGTTGCCTTGTTCCTAGTCTTAGGGGAAAGTATTGATTCTTTTACCATTAAGTAGGATGTTAGCTGTTGGTTTTTCAAGCTGCTATTTATTAGGCTGAGGAAGTTCCCTTCTATTCCTAGGAGTCTTTATATCTTCCCCAGTATTTCAATTCAACTCACTGCTGAGAAAGAAGGGGTGTCACAGTGATTACAGCAGACCTGCAGTCCATCCCCTTGGGAGGACTCTGAGGTGCTACTGCATATAGTGAGGCTACTGCATTTTCTAACTTTCCGTATTTTCCCACCAGATTCTGACAGCAGTAGAGAAGGGTCCCTGAGCACTTTTATGCTTGAAGCCCTTCCTTTTAGAAGCTTCAATAAATGATAAAATTACGGCATGTGGCTCCACTTCTATCATTCCTGGAAAAGGGCAAAGGTCAGAGAAGAGATCTTGAGAAAGAGGACTGCTACTGACATCCCAAGTGTGCCAGCTGGCCAAGGCCAGCTTAGGCCTGGGATTGGTGCATTCTAAATGTGGACACAAGGGATTCCAGGAATAAGACCAGGAGAAATCCCAATCCTAGTTTTCCAGGCTCCAGCCAATGCTATTATTTAACCCAGTGACCATAGTTGTATGGGAAATGAACATACACAGCAACATCCAGGTGTGGCGTTGCCAGTTGCTTCAGTTAAATTTCTAAATCCCACATAAAAATTTCACAAAACTGCCACTCTTTCACATCCGACTGACTAGCTTGAAGACTTTTGCCATGAACTCAGTGGAGGAGCCTCTCTTACAGCTTCTATTTTTTCTTCCATTCTTTGCCCTTCGTTTTAAGCACATTTAGCCTACACATTTACCCCTACCTTCCTCCCCAAGTCAAAGGAGAATTATAGGATATCAGAGTTGAAGAAACGCTCCCCCAGCCCTTACTTCAAACCTAACTTGTTGCTAAATTAACCCTTAACCCAAATCTCTTCCTTACCCTGACACGAACAACTATCCCAACACTCACTCGAATTCTTAAATTAACCCAAGGCCTAACTCCAGCCTAGTCTAGCGTCCTTCCTGAAGCAGGCCTCTGATTCAGCAACTCTGACAGATGGCAGAAGTTTGTCTTTGTTCCTTCCACATCTCCCTTGCTCTCCTTTATTTTCCTAATACTTCTCCCCTCCCACCATTCTCCACTACCTGTTACAGGTATCCAAGGCAGGTGACACTGCCCCCGACTACCTAGAAAGTACTGTAGACTCTCTCCCCAGTCTTTCTCTTGAGATGCTGCCTAAATTAACAGTAGACCCAAAGATGAAGCTGTATGTATCCTGATTGTAATGATGGAGAGATGGATGTGCACATATGGTGTTGTGTGGGTGCTACATTAAGGAGAGAGAGGAAGCTCCATAATCCCCTGAGCCTCAGAGAGGCTGTAGTTACTTAGGAGTCCAAGGCAAAGTGGCTCATCGCATCTCTACTGTGGCCCACCTATCTTGGTTCCCCTTTGGCTTGTTGAAACGGAGAAGGCTTATCATGTTCTGTCAGTTGATGCTGCTCCCAGGACCAAGAGTTCCTCCTTGGTGGCCTTTATCTAGGCCTTCCTTGCAATGGGCCCCATCACTATCTCTCTCCACAGGGCTTGGTGTGGAAGGGAAGTGCTATGCTCTGAGATGCCCGTGCCCATCTCTGTCTTCCCCCTTGCCTAACATTTTCATTTCTTGACCTGTGGAGCACAGCTGCTGGTTTCTGAGCAGCAGCATGGAGTCACTCTGGTTCCTCCCGGCCTGAGGGAAAAGAGAGACAGAGGAAGGTGAGAAAATGGTGGAGCACGCAGGGCAGCAAAGACATAGTAAAGCAGTGGAGGGGGCAGAGAGGTCACAGTTTTTCCTTCCGTAAAACAGAGATGGGCACTCTGGTCTCAGCCCATCCAGGGTGGATGTTGAATCTGGAGTGTGCTGCCATTAGCAGGTTCTGAGAGTTTAGGTAGGAGGGAGTGAGACACAGGCTAAACAGTGGTCTTGAGGCTGCTTATACAGTGGTACAGATATAAAGACAGCTGGCAGAGGTGGCTGGGGCCTGACATTCAGTGGGGTCTCTGCTTTCCAGCCTGAGCACCCATGTCTGAGGGGCCACATTCTCGTATAGATGACCCATTTTTTCCATTTCACACAAAGGCTCCACCATACAGACTGAGGATCTCTGATGGCCTGAGAAAGAATGAAGAGAAGGCTTCTCTTCCGCAAACCTTTTTCATGGGCCTTTCCCAAGCATCGCCCTCCTTTCTCATGCCTTAACTCTGGGCCAGCATCAGCTCTCATGCATCCATGGTCCAGCACCATTTGGCCCTTCTGTACCTCCTGAGCACAATGAATGAAGCCACAAACAGAACTCAAGCTTGTGTGTGGGTTCCGAGCCCCTCAATCCTCTGGGAAAGAGAGGCTGTCTCCGCAGGTGAAGAAACAACCAGTGGAAGAAAGGGAGGGGCACCCTGTCTGCTCACTGTAGTTACTGCTTTTTGTTCTGACTTCATTTCTGCAAAAGGATTAAAGTGAGGACTTTGGGGCATTTACACCTGGTTCAGGAGGTTCTCATTTGCATCTCTGATAAAGGTTTGTTTAGGAAGCAAATGGGAACTCGAGGCTAAAATTATGTTTGGGGATTCTCTCTTAACTTTCTTCATTCACATTGACATCAGTCATGAGATATGGTCACACAAAGTGCAGAATATGGGGGCGAGGAAAACCACAGTGAGAAGACTATTTGACTGACGTCTTCTCTTTCACTTGATATGCTTGCGGGCCCATCACTACATAGTGTGCCTTGACCCATTCCTGTTGCACTGGGAGTCGTGGGGAACAGAAAGAGGAGGAACAGAAAGTGAGGAGTTCCTGAGGTGTGCTCCTTGGATGGCCTTTGCCAGATTGTTCTGCAAGTAGCTAGAGCCTGTGAGGGATATATGGCACTTAGGTGAGGCATCAGTGGGGGTTTGAGGGCTAAAAACTATTCACAAAGTTGGATTCTTTTGACAAATATTTAAAATACACTTCATTTTTATAGGGCACTCTAAAAAGAATCAACTCAGTATTACAATGTTGTGGGTTGGTATGTCAAAGTATGTGTGTGAATAACTAGATTCATTCATTCAACAACAGACATCTATTGTGAGGATACCAAGTAAAGGGTGCTGTGACAGGGGACACACAGATGAATAAGGCAAAGTTTCTGGAAGGAAGTTTCTAAGGAAGACAAAAGAAGAATACAAATTCATTCATTTACTCATTCGTTAGGTACTGGAGACACTGAAATAAATAAGATATAGTTTGTGACCTCAAGCTGCTAACCATCCAGCAGCCTATACATCAAGAAATATGAGGGTGCTGAAGGTGCTACAGCAGAAATATATCGAGGCTCCAATGAATCTGAAAGGGGTCATTGAGCTCAGCTGGGGTGGGGCAGAGAGAGAAGGGTCTGAGAAGGGTGAAAAAACAGGCAATGCGTGGTACGTGTTTGTTCCAAGCAAGGAAACACTACACAACAACCTGAAAGAACCTAGCCAAATCAGCTTCAGGTAAGTGAATATAGGTTAGAATGGACAGGTTGTCTGGTGGGAGGATGGATGGAGTGAGAGGAGAGACTAGAGAGGACGTGTCTGTATGTATTGACTCTTCTGCTCTGGGCTGATTCATCTTTCTACCACGATACCCCCTGGGGTGGTATTCCCTGAAGCTCCAGCTCCTCCATCTACCCCTCACATCTTTGAGGTGTGAGACTGAAGTACATCTCTGAAACTACAATTAAGGTAGAACACACTAGATATCATACAAGAGCCAGTGATATCTCTGTGACTCCAGAAAACAGAGAGACCACTTCTGATTGAAGAAATAAGGAAAGACTTCCTAGAGGTGGAATTTGTACTCAGTCTGAAGGGATGAGAAGACCTGGACAGGGGAGGTAGCTATGGAAGAATCCTTGTGCAGGTTCGTTTTTAGTAGAGTTATAAACTCTTCACCGAAATTATTTCCTTCACTTTTTTCCAGGCTTCTGGTTTCTGCTAAGAATACTACTAGACCCTACAGGAATCAGAATCTCAGAGTTCATTGCAAATCAAGCAAGAGATATTATTGCAAGATCTTGCTAGGTTAATGAATACTGTAAATGTGACTACAGACATAATGACTGTCATCTCTTAAAATCTGAAAGATGAAATGCTATATATTTTCCCACCTGGCCTTGATAACTACTCATTTAAGGCATAGTATAGGTGTCACATCTTCAGAAAAGCTTTCTCCTGGGCTGCCTACTATTTCTCACCCTCCTAACCTCAGTTGGGTGCCTGCCTCTTTAATTGCATCATAAACTCGATCTAGCTTTCTTTGTATTTGCACTATTCTTCTTGTTTGTAAATGTGTTTTTTCCTCCACTGGGCTGAGTTATTATATTTAAGAGCAAGAATCATGTTTTACACATCTTTGTATTCCTAGAGCCTATGATAGAATGTGGCACACAGTAAGTATTCAACAAACATAGGGTGAATGACTGAGTCATTGTAAGCAATTTAAATTATCAGGTCTAAATATAGACACAACATACATACATATATATGTATATATATTTACCTAGAACAGAAAATATATATACATGAAGATCACTATTATAGCACTGTCTTTTGTCTTCAGGGAAATATTACAGAATATTAGTGTTGTAGTGCAACAAATTCATTCTATGTAGTGTTCTGGGGAAGAGCACTGGATAGATGCTCAAAGAGCTCTGTTCCAGTCCCGGCTCATGAACAACTCAGGTGACTTTTGTCAATAATATAAACTCTCCAGGTCTCCCTTTCCCTACTGATAATGGTCTCTGTGGTCAAAAAGACAAAGGCAGATCCTCTAATCCTGTCCCTTTACACTTTACATGTAAAGGTAAAAAGCAATCTTTGATCTGTGCTGTGCTTTACCTCAGACTCGCCATCAGTTGAAGCCTGGCCTCCAGGAAGAGCTGCTGCATTTCTATCTGGAGAAGGGATAAAGGCATTGAAGAGTCATGGAATGCAGCTGTGATAGGCTGCTTCACAGGTGATGCAAACATTTGGGACTCCATGTCCTGCAGGCCTCATTTCCTCCATTCTGTCTTGCTTTCTTTCCCAGCCCTGAAACCCAGGTCTTGGGGCTTTTTCTTCTGCAGCATTCCCTTCTCACTCTTGGTTTCCTTATGGCCAGCTCAGCAGTAATAACAGGAATGGAGAGGGAATTGTCCAGGTTTATAGCACAGGGCCCTGGTTATATTAGGTCTAGAGCCGGAGGCACTGGAATGTTAATGAGGCTCTCATTTCCCAAGCAGCTGTCCTCTGGACAGCAGATGGCAGTTGTGACAGGAGAGTGACAACAACCTAGTGAGAGCCTGGCCAAGGTATGAAGCAGATTTCAGCCCGTCTCCAGAAGCCAAAGCATATTTTACAATTGGAAACATCCTCATACCTGAGGACAATATCTGCTGTGGTGTCTAAGGGCTGGCTCATGGCCCAAGGCCGTGATCTCCTTGAACCCTTGGTAAAGAAACACAGAAACATATTTCTCTTCATCTCTCTCTCCCTCCACTCTCCTCCTTCTATTTTTCACTCCCTTTCTTTCTCTCTTACACATCTCTTCACATAAAAACCAAAAATGTGAGCTCCAGATGGTGATTAAAACAGCACTCTGTGTGGTATGCTGACACATTTGCCTCTGTCCTTCTTTCCTTCAACACCTCTATTTCTTTTCTCCTTCCCACTTGTAACTTAACTGAGAGAGTCCTCATAGGACACCTGTTTCAAATCTTTCAATTAACCCAGGTCCAGAAAGGTTACAAGATTTGTCCAATACCACATGTATTGAGTTTCAGTAGGCTAGAAGGTTTTTGGATAAAAGGGTCAATGACAGATTATCTTTCCTCAGGGGAAGAGTAAACTCTTAGAATCCATATAATGGCAGAATTATTTCTACCACATAGAATCCCAAAAGTAGTGGTCAGAGAACTGGTTTCAATATCCACCCCCCCCAAAAAAAACCTTATGGTATTACACATGTTCCTTCTATCTGAAAAACCAGCCATTTTAAAGAATAAAGCTGAATATGCTTTCAAAAATGCTCTTAATGTTCACTAGGAAAAAAACTCAAAAGTACACAAAATAATAGCCATGTCTCTACATTCAGACTTATTAAATTTGATTTTTATTACATCACTATTTTAGGCCAATAGCATTTAATAGTCTCTTTAAAAATTGTATGTGTAGTTATATGCATTAGATCAATATAAGAAATATAAGTATGAAAATGACTTAGGAGTATATGAGGTAGTTTCCTTGGTAGTTATGAGCTTTGAAAACTTAGTCATCGAGAGAGAAATAATAAAAAGAGAGTTCTTAGTGGAGAGAAAATAGGAAGTCAACATCCTATACAACCTCCCCAGCTATGCCTCTGCTACTTACTACACAGTCCTTTTAGCCAGGGCTTTTTGCCACAGGTCGGCTAAAAGCAAAATAAATAATGTTCTTATCTTCACTCTGACTCATTGGACTGGAACAACAAACCCAGATCAAAGAGAGCAGAGAGAGAGAGTGGGGGCAGGAACTGAGAGGGTGGAGTGGCATTTTAACATCTATTAGTAACTGAGGAGCTCTGGCTCCACCCAGTACCAGCAAGTGGGCAAAGGGGTTTCAGAGTCTCCAGCTGCAGTTTTCCAGGTCACCCCCACACGTCTGCTGTTCCTTTTGCCCTGGATCACTGAGTCAGTCACGTCACCTCTTGGTTACCCAACTAGCATGATGCGCCTTTCTGTTTCTCAGTATCTTGAGGAGTCCTGAGTGGATGCCTGGAAATGGCAGGTGAAAGTAATGACTAATGAAGAAGCTTCTTCACAGTAAATGTTCACATGAGGAAATGTTTAGGCTTCATTTCTTGTTCTTCGCTGAAAATCTTCCTTCTCTGATAGTCCTGCCTCTTCTTTTGTGTTTTTTGTCCCTCCTCTGTGTGTGTGTTTCTCTCTCTTGCTGTCTGTCTCCCTCTCCCTGTCATGGTGTCTGAGCCTGTTTCCCCTTATATCTATTAACTAGGAAATACTGCTCAGGCACACGGACACCTGCCTTTGCCACAGGGCTGCTCATGGGCAGGGGAGGAGTTAGTGGGTGTTAAAAGTTCTGCCCTTTGACCTGTGACGGTGAAGAAGAGGGCAGCCAGGTGGCAGGATCTTTGCACCTCTGCACAGGGTCCAGGGCCTCCAGTTGGCCTCCGGATTGCCAGCAGCTTCTTGGCAAGTCCCTGATGTAGAGGATGAAGGAAGAGATTGCGTCCACAGTACATTCTACTCCCTTGAAACACCAGTTTCCTTCCCGAAGGGAGCAGCCACCAGCTGAATCCACGTTGACCTCACGGCACGTACGGGCAGGCCTTCGTACACGCAGTAGACTCTTGGAGCCAGATTCGGATCTGAGGACGTCTGTGTGACAGGAAAGAAGATGACTGGAGGTATCTGCCTGGTGCCCCAACAGACCAAGGATCCCGGGTTCCCTAGTTGCCTTTCAGTCTGCAAGGGTGACTCTCAAGTACAAATCAGTGGAGGGTCAGCCCGCAGGATGAGAATGAGTGTGAGGCTGAGGTTGAGGGACCTGTGTTCTCTCCTGGGAGGAACATCCTATTTGGCCCTTTTCGAGGGTCAGCCGGGAGACTGGCCTCCCAGGCACCCTTTGGGCTACTCAGCGGGAAGCTGTTGCTCTTAACTGCCTTCTAGTGGTAACTATGAATATTGCAGCCACAAAACCCGCTACACCCCGCTGGAGAATGGCCTCTCTCTGCCCCTGGTCGTTTTGATTGGCTTTCTTCCCCATCCTCCATCCCAGCCAGGTTGGGGCCTGGTGTTATGTGCCTAAGGTGCCGCAGTACAGAGATCCAGAACAACCCTGAGATGAAGAGTCGATCAGCGGCAGGTGAGACCTGTCTAAATAGGAAGTTCACTGCGACTGGAGGACTGGAAGGCTTCTTGCTGGCTCTGCGGCAATCGCTAAGCCTGCCTCCCCACTCATTTCCCCGCCTCCACCCAGTGCACGTCATGGTGGGTGGCTTAGCAGGTGAAGCAGTGATGCTGCAAGAACACCAGTTCTTTGGACAGAGTGATCTGCCTGTGCTCTGTCTCACCTGGCAGTGGGGTTCATTTCTTCACAGTGTAAAGGTCAAGGCCTGCAGGGGCCTGATAATCTTAAACTGTTTGTGTGTGTGGCACCATTCATGCCCCTGGCATCCAAGAAATGGAAACCCAGAATGCTGACAGTTTTGCCAAGAACACATCTCCTCTCTAATGAGGAAAGAGTTCATAGTCCATTATTCATTGAAAACAAAGACATATGAAAGGAGTGTGATGTTCAGGAGGCATTTCTTGTTTCATTTCTTCTCACATTTCCCTGGGCCCTATGAGACTGGAGGAGGTGGGTCTGACATGAGTTCCCTCAGGGACTTT
>CAUYQU010078842.1:0-103313 GCA_963574635.1 Cheracebus regulus
ACCATGTGACGCAGCCCCCACCCTGTGACGCAGCCCCCACCATGTGACACAGCCCCCCCACCATGTGACACAGCCCCCCCACCATGTGACGCAGCCCCCCCACCATGTGACGCAGCCCCCACCATGTGACGCAGCCTCCACCATGTGACGCAGCCCCCACCATGTGACACAGCGCCCCACCATGTGACGCAGCCCCCACCATGTGACATGGCCTCCTCTTCACTGGTTACTCCACCCTGTCCCCACTCTGTCCCCCAGCCCTCCCTGGCCCTCCCTGGCCCTGGAGCACTCCAAGCACAGACTCCCTCTGGCCTTTGCTTCTGTGGTTCCCTCTGCCTGGAGCCCTGGCCTGATCTCACCCGCAGCCTCAGCGCCCACATCCCTCTCCCTTGCGGGAGGGTGAGCGCCGCAGGCCGTGCCAGCAAGCCTTGTTCACAGCCGTGCCCAGCACTGAGGACGGCATCCCGTCCACGGCAGCCCTGAGTCCACATCTGTGGAACACACATGGTGGCAGAAGCGTGGGGGTGGGCCTGGGGGCACCCTAGCTTACCGAGGACTTGCTGGGAGACTTCAGGAATGTCCCTGCCCTGGAAGTCTGTTTCCTCAGTCACCTGAGCAAAAGGGAGACTTCCTGCCTCTCAGGGCAGGTGCCACGTTCCGAGGTGAGCATGGATGTAAATTACACTGCAGAGCACACAGGCATTGATTTTCACTTCTAAATTCTAACCATTGTTTCTGAACGTCCATTTCATTTCTAAATTCCAGAGGCGCCATGCCAAGCAGAAGGAGCCAGGAGAGCTGAGGACTCGCCCCACCGCAAGCCCTGGGGTGACACTGACTCACTCTTTCCACATCAGTCAGGCAGCATTGCACTTGGAAGTCAGGGGTATGCGTGGGGGTGGGTGCTAGGAATTGCAGTTCGACCAGACTCATCCTCCAGAGAGGACACACGTGTCTTTGGGCACAGCTGCCCTGACCTGAAATTTGCCAAGAAGCTCTTTGTGGTACACTGAATCACAGCCCCAAAAGACGTCCATACCCTAATCCCCTAAACCTGCGAACATCACCTCACATGGTCAAAGGGCTCTTGCAGATGTGATTACGTGAAGGCTCTTGAGATGGGGAGATTATCCTGGATTATCTAGATGGCCCTAATGCAATCACACGTGTCCCTGTGTGGGGTAGGAGAAAGGGAGATTTCACCACCAAGCAGGAGCCAGGACAGGTGGCAATGGAAGTGGGAGGCTGGAGCGATGTAAGGGAAGGGGTCGGAATGCAGACGTCCCCTAAGGAGCTGGGGGAGGCAGGGGACCAGATTCTCCCCTACAGCCTCCAGAAGGAACTGTACCTGCCAACACCTTCATCTTAGTCCCTTAAGACTCACCTCAGACTTCTGACCTCCAGAAGTGTAAGACCAAACAGGCTCCTCCACGCATGATGGGGCCACATCCAGATAAACCCAACAAAAATTGGAAATAGCCTGAGTCAAAAATGCGTTTCCTACCGCTCACCACCAAAGCCGTGGCTGAGCCTGGTTGACCTGAAGTGGTTGTACAGGTACCAGAAGTCTGGCTTCTGAGGGATGGGTGTCACCTTCACACTATTGTGAAGTCAAAACATGTGAAGTTGAGTGCTGTCTGTACCCTTGTGCTATCTCCAGCCAGTAAGTTACGGGCCTTTGTTACAGCAGCAGCAGGAAACTTACACATGCATGTGTTTCTCTCCTACAATGTATTTGGCAGGAGAACTGGGCTGAAAGGTTTTTACCAAAGAAGCCTGCCATGAATGGATCTCTCCCGCAGACTGAGCTACCTGTGGCTGCTATGTGTTCAGGGTGGGGGCTGTGTCCAGCATCTCAAGTGTGGGAAGCAGAAAAGTTCTTCAAAAAGTTTCCTTTCTTGTTTAAGAAAAATTCATAAGTGTTAGAAATAACAGTTTGTTTTAAACACTTTCTTCAAAAGCCTTCTTGCTTTTTTGCTAATACCTCTTTGTGAAGCCCTATCCTATGTAGCTGTTAGACATGCTTACAGGCACGTAGTACATTCTGTGTCCTTGTTCTTTAACCAAGATACCTGTGCATGTCCCAGCTCACAGCCTATGCCCCTCCCTCATTTGGACTTCCCTCTTTTACTCTCCATTGCTTTTACCTGTTTAGAAAAGTTTTAAATTATCAGCCAATCGGGTTTTAGTTTAGATTGTGAGGTCTGGCTCCAGCCAATGGAGATCAGACACCACAGTAAGGACAATCCCAAATGCGTAAGGGATAAATATGTCTGCTTTCCTTTGCTCATTGTATTTTCATGGCAAGATTGCTAACAGGGGTACCCTTTCTGCAGAAAGTAAAAGGAATTGCTTTGCTGAGAGATCCTTTGTCCCAGTACTAATTTTTTCTTTGCAGAACCAAAAAGAAACATTTTACATATAACATCAGGGCCCTCAGTGGCACACATGACTATCAACACAGACACTAACTATTACCTCCATGGCTCAGGATGGCTGGCCTGGGAGGTGTCCTCCATGAGTAGGAAGAGTTTTCTTTTTTGACATTTGGTCTGCCCAAAGCTCCTCCTGGCTTCCACATGCCCAGACGCTCATGACTGTCCTCTTGCCAAGTGTGAATGCTGCTGGGTCCATGTGGGCAGCCTGACACCATGCCCTCCCAGGCCTCAGGCCCACCTGCAAGCTGGGGCTGTGTGGGCCACTCAGAGCCCCTACTGAGTAGAAGAAGCTGGCCCTGTGCTCTCAGCTTGGGAGCTCTGAGTCACCAGATTTGGAGAATGTCTGTGGATTCTTTCCCAGGGCTGGGGCACAGGCCCAGCAGGAATTTGGAGCCATAGTCACCTCCATGTGGCCTTCACACATCGCCTCTCTGCGTGAGGGCTCTGAGTGGGCCTGAACTCAGGGGACCACACACCTCACCTGACCAGCCATTGTCAGCTAAGAGTGGTCCATGGAGGGTGCTCAGGAGCCCAGTCCCTCCCCTGAGCTAACTGGCAAGGGTGCCGGCAAGCAGGGCTGCTGGACGTGGATGCCCATCCTCAGGCCGGAAGGGACGGTAGGGATCGGCTGGCTGAGGTGACTCTGCCTGCAAGTGCTGGGGGTAGCCCTGGTCAGGGCCACAGAAAGGGTGAGTGGACCAGGACCTGGTCTCCAGGGCCCTTCCCAGCTGGGAGGGGCAGGGAAGCATTTGTCTTGCTTCTCTGACAGACCCAAGTCCATGAGGCCAGAGCAGGGCTGTCGGTGGCCAGCTAGGTCCCTAAGGCAGAGCACATGAAGGTGCTCCAGAAATCCTTTTTGAATGAATCAATGAATGAATGCCACACCTGCTGCCTAGGCCTGTACCTGGGCAGCCCTCAAGGAGCCTTCTCTAAAAGAAGCCTGTGCAGGTCCAGGCCTCAGTCCCAGCTTCGAAGCCCTGGCCAAGCAATTTAACCTCCAGACGTCTCCATCTACTATCTTGTAAATGGAAATGATCACAGTTCCTGTCCCCTAGAGGGGCCCCGAGGATTCAATGACAAACATATATCAAAAGCCTAGCACGGGCTGGGCGAGGTGGCTCACGCCTGTAATCTCAGCACTTTGGGAGGCCGAGGCGAGTGGATCACTTGAAGCCAGGAGTTCAAGACCATCCTGGCCAACATGGTAAAACCCTGTCTCTACTAAAAATTTTTAAGAATAGCTGGGCGTGGTGGCGAGTACCTGTAACCCCAGCTACTCATGAGGCTCCGCCCAAAAAAAAAAAAAAAAAAAAAAAAAAAGCCTAGCATGAGGCTCGACATACAGTAGATCCTCAGCCTCTGAGGATGAGGAAGAGAAGGGAGTTCCTGAGACATGTCACAGGGGAGTCCCCAACCTCAGAAACCCTTGATCTGGAGGGGACAAGAACAGTCATCAAATGTCCTGGCCAGGAGAGTGTGGTCAGCAGCCCCAGAGCAGCCAAAGTGAGAAGCGGGGGATGGGGAGTCACACAAGCAGAGCCCTCATGCACTCAGGGAGGGAAAAGAGGCTTCCTGGGGAAGCCACAGGGAGGCTGGACCTGGAAAGATAGGAAAGGTCTGACGGGCCTGCATGGGAGACGGGAGGCATCCCGGGACGGACTGCAGGGGCAAAGGCCTGCAGGGACCCAGAGAGCATGAGCAGGGGACCGTTCCGGGACAAGGATGCACCGAGACATCATGTCACAGGGGAGTCCCCAACCTCAGGAACAGCCACCCTGGGGCAGAAGCGGCCATGCAACTGGGAGACCAGCAGGGACTCTGGCCCGGAGGCTGAGTGCGGGGGACACCTGCCAACCACCCAGGACCTCAAAACATGACCTTACCTGGAAATGGGGTGTTTGCAGATAAAGATTGGCTCATACTATATTAGAGTGGGTCCTAATCCCATCCCTGTGTCTTTAGACAAGAGAGGAGCAGGGGTCTGGACGCAGAGACACAGAGAGAGGCTGTGTGCCGACGGAGGCAGACAGAGGGATACGGTGCAAGCCAAGGAGCACCACGCCACCAGGAGCCCCCGGAAGCAGCGAGGTGAGGAGGATCCTCCCCTAAAGCCTCCTGAATCCTGGGAGACCAGTGGCCCGACAGCTCCCTTGATAGTAGACTTCTGCCTGCAGAACCGGTAGAGGACACATTTCTGCTATTTGATGCCCCCAGCTCGATGGAACGTTGTGACAGTAGCTGCAGGAGGCTCGTGCACCACCTAACTCTGCAGGCCTGCCAGCCTCCAGTGAAGCAGGTCAGAACGGGGACAGGGGAGAGCTGGCTCCAGGTCACAGTGACGCAGCCCAGGAGGACTTGCCAAGCAGCTGTGGGCAGAGGCAGAGGCCTGGAGGCCCTCAGCCACGGGTGACCAGGGGACAACAGGAGAGGCCATGGCACCCTGACTGCCTGCCGCCTGCCCATCAATGGGGCCCTTCAGCAGCAAGGGCACGCTGGCCTCGGGCCAGCCTCTCCCAGCCCCGGAGCTGCCCTGTCCTTCCACCTCCGGCCGGCGGTGCTTCCTGCCCCGGACACTGGGCCCACGGAAGCTCAGCTGGCCCCTGGCCAGGACCCAGGTCACAGCGCCTCCAGCCTCTCTGCTGTCCCAGGCTTGGGAGGGTGACAAGAGAGTGACAAGGACATCAGGCTGTCATCACCGTGGGTGTGCACCCAGCACCAGGCAGGGTCCCTGCTGAGCCTCCACACCCCTTGGGTGCTTGGCAACAGCTCCAAATGGACCTGGATGAAGAGGTTCCCCGACGTTCAGCTCAGGTGACAAGGCTGCCTGAGAAAACAGACCTCAGCAAGGCTGCACCTGCACTCATGTCGGCAGCCATGATGCTTCATGCTTAGGCTGGGGGAGGGGAAGGCAGATCCACAGCCGGGCGGCAGGGCTGGGGCGCCAGGCCACATGCTGCATCACCACTGCAGTCTCACCACCAAGACGGGGGCACAGCTGTACCCACTTCACAGATGAGGAGACAGAAGCAAGGAGGCCACCCGATCTCCCCAAGGTCACACAGGAAGGACTCTGTGAACCAGATCCTGACACCCCTGATAAGCACCCCACACCCTCCTGCCGGCAGGACAGAACCTCTGTCTTAGGCCGTCAGTGACCCTCACTCTCCTGGAGCCCTCCGTCCCCACTGCTTACCTTGTGATGTAGTCAAACCCCTAACCAGAAGCTCCCACAGCCCCTCACCCCTGCCTCTGAGCCTCTGTACATGCTGATCTCTCCATCCTGACACCTTTCCCTGCTGTCCCATTCCCTGAAATCCCCTTCCGTGAGAAGCACTCCCTGCTCACTCCCACGCCCTCCACTCAGGGGCACTGAGGTTCCCACCCTCTCAACATCCCATGCACCTTACCCTCCTCCCCCGCCCAGCCGCCCCAGTGCACGGATCCCACGGGGCCGACGCTGCCTGTGTCTGGGCCAGGTTTCCGTCCCCTCTCCACCACCTCCCAGGTGGGCCTCCTGAGGCCAGCACCTGGCACCCAGCAGGTGCTCCACAGACCCTTGCAGGATGGTAACGGATGTCTCTGTGCCTGAAAACTGGGGAGGGGGTGTGGAGGGAAGGTCCCAGAGCTCAGGCTGCAGAAAAATTTCATAGTCACTTGATTCCCCCATCTGAAAAGGACGAGGCACCTGAAAAAGCCCTGCCTAGGGACCCTCCAGAGCTCTGTGCATGCCCCCAAGGTATTGTGAACTCACTACCTCGCAGCAAAGTGCAGACTGTATCCATAGAGCTAAAACCATTGAGTTCCACAGAGCTGCCTCCAGTCCCAGTTAGGCCCGTAAGGCACCCAGTAAAAGCCCCAAGTGCCCTGCAGATGTGTTAGACCAACAGGATTCCCCAAATTTCTCCTTTCAGAGATAAAGATAACCAGTGAGTTCTCCAGCTGTTCCTTCGTGCCTGCACTCACTCACTCATTCATTCATTCATTCATTCATTCCTAGGAGTCTATGATGGGCACCACGGAAGGTGTTTTTGCCAACATTTAATTTAAACCTCAAAGCAATGAGCCCATTTCACAGACGCAGACTCTGAGGCTCCTGGAGGTGGAGCACGCTGCCCTGCCGGCAGGTGTTAGAGCCGCACCTGACGTGCCTTTGTCCAGAGGGAAGGAGCCAAGGTGAAACGCCCCCACCTGCTCCCCAGCCCCCTGCGCTTCCTCATCTGCAGATGGGGCCAACACCCGCCCACCCCAGAGGAGGTGTGGAAGATGATGCAGACTCGCTCTGTGCCTGCCCTCTGCGGTGGGACCACAGTGTCACCAGCAGCCCCAGGACCTGCGCCCCCACATCCTCACTACTCTCCACCCTCCCATCTCACACAGGTGGAGCCGCTCCTCCCAGGCCAGGCGAGTCAAACCCAGGAGCTGCGGCAGTCATTATCAACTGGGGAAGTGACAAAACCACCCTCCGTTTGAGAGGAAAATGTCAGCTCCTGCGTCTCCATTTACACGTGATGGGTTTTGTGTCTTTTTCACCCCTGGCTTCCCCACCTCACGCCCACGCTTTCCGTCTGCTTTTAAAAGCACATGGAACTCAAGGTGGAGTTTTTGGTTTTGTTTTTTTGCAGGGTGGAGGAGGTCTCCTGGCAAAGAGCCCATGGCCTGGCCTGGTGTCCCAGGCACAGTGTCCAGCCAGCTTGGCCAAGGGGCTCAGAGGACAAGCCCAGGAGCCACGGGACCATCTCCCCCGCTTTTCGCTGTAATTAGTGTGCCGGGAGAGTGAGCGAGGCAGAGGCGAATCACAGTCCCACCTGTCAAGGACTCACCCCGTGCGGTCCCCACATCCTCTCATGACAGCTGGGCTGGGCAGGGGTCCCGATGCCAGCAGACAGTCCCTCCCCCCGCCTGTCGCCTCATGGGAGCTTCAGGGGCACTTGCTAGATTCCGGGTGGGGAGCATTTAGCAATCCTGTGCATCCACCCCAAGAGGCCCCGTCACTCCACATTTCTCCTCTGACTGCAATCCTGTCTCAGCTCCCTGCAGCCACCTGCCTCCCCACCGGCTACATGACAGGCCACCACTGCAAGACACCCAGGTAGGAGAAGCGGCAGAACAAAACCCAAAGCCATCTCGCCAGGGAGGCTGCCGAGGCAGCCTGGCTTAGTGGAAAGGGAATGGGCTTTAGAGCCAGACTGCCTGGGTTTGAATCCCAGCCCCACCACCTGCTAGTAGTGGGATGTGGGCACCCACCTCCCCAAACCTGCAGCACCCCGGCTGGGAAACAAGAGATCCCTGTGGGAGACCCCTTGCACAAGGATGGCGTGCGCCTCTGACCCGAGGACCCAGGCAGCCCGTGTGCTACCGAGTCCTGGGATTGAGTTCTTCATTTGATTCTCAGCTTGGTCACTGTCGGTGTGGGGTCTCTGCAAATGTTAGTCCCCGGCCCCTCCCACGAGATGTGTGGCGTATATCAGTGTCAAGAGTGCAGTCCTTCAAATAACTGAAGCCAGAATGACTGGCCCAGCCCAGCTCTCCTGGGGCTTGAAATCAGTTCTCCCTCCCAGGATTCCTGGGAGCGGGGGATTCTGCTCCCATTTCTCACTGTGGAGGGGTAACTGGGACATGAGGAGACTCCAGGGTACAGTGATACTGGCAAACCAGGCCCTGATCCCGGGAGGGACAGGCAAAGACGGGGCTGAGTCCGAACGCCACACTCTTCCCCTAGCCACGTGGCAGCAGGCTTGCCTGTGACTGAAGGGATTACTGAGCGGGAATCCAGCCCTCAACCCCAGAGCCTGAGTGGGCAAGGGCACAACTGCCACCTCCTAGGAGCCTCCCCACATCCTCCCAGCCCTCCTGGTGCTCTGGCCCCCTCAGAGCCATGGGTGTGGGAGTCTGAATGTGGCCTCTCGATGCCTTAGGCCAGCAGGGCGCCAGCAGGGCGTTACTGTGCAGTTTTACACAATCCCTCTAAGGAGGCCCATGGGCTATATTTCACTCAATCGCAGCATCCACAGAAAGCCATGAGTCTCCTGGGAAACCAACCTGCTTCATCTCTGGGTCGTGGAACTACTACAACCAATCCAGTTTTCCTTTTTGTTTTGGCTGCTAGGATGCTCCTCATCTTACATTTGGTTTTGTTCTTTTCCTATCATTAAGTGCCCTGTGTGCTAATTCCCTCAACTATTTGTTATCTTAGTGAAGTACAAGTACACATGTTAAGTAAGCTGCCTGAGGCTGTTTGCGAAACTGGAAGTTAATAACACATAAATAATATTCGACTCCATTCCGGAGTGATAATTATGTAATAACTCACAGTTCATAAAGACACTTCCTATGTGTTGTAACACCCAGTGTGGGCAGAGCTGGGAACTAGAGCTCCTGGAATGTTGAAAAAGACAAAAAAGGCAGGGCCGTTCTCAAGGCCCGAGCAGATTTCAGCAGAAACTGAAACAGTGTGGATGGGGGTGGGGAGGGAGGCTCTGGGCAGGCAGGGACTGAGGGGCCGAAGCTAGTCAGTGCTCTGGAAGCCCTGGCCATCTCTGCGGAGGGCACTGGAATTTCAAGCCCTGCTCTCAGCACTCATTTGAAAGTCAGAACAGGTCCACCCCCATCTGAATCCAAAGCACAAACTCTCCCGAGAAGAAAATCGCTTTGCAAAGCTGGGAGTCCACGAAGGCTGTGCAGCCCCGGGAGGACCTGGGGGCTGAGACTCTTGAGGGGCTGGACAAGGGGTTGGGGTGTCCCTGCCTCTCAGGTTGTCTGCGCCCCTCCTCCTGCATTTTTGTGTGAGTCAATTAACGGTATTCACTGAGTGAACCCCCTGGGCACCCACTCTTCACCAGCCCGGCCCAGCCCCTGGTAGAACTGAGATGAAGGCCCTGGCCTTCCCATGCAGCTGGACACGGCACACCTTAGGCCCCAGAGCATGAGCACAGGCTGAGGGAGCATATCTGGGCTGGGCTGGGAGGTGGAGGGAGGGGGCACATTGTGTCCAGAGAGAGCAGCACCTGCTGGGGCCCAAGACAGAGAGGGCGTGGCCACCGGGGGGCTCCTCCTTCGTCCTCTCTGCCCTCTCTGCTCCCACCCTCAGGCCTGGGCACCCACTCCATCCCTGCCCCTAGGACAAGCAGTGGGTCTCCAGGCCCTGGCCATTGTGGGCTGGGGCTTGGCCCACGTCTCGGCTCCCTCTGGTCAAGCAGCATCTGGTCTGATGAGCACACCGTCGGACAGCCTGCTGTAAATCCTACCTGTCTGATGGCAGAGGTGCTCTACGAGCCTCATGGCTCGGGAGGAACAAGCCTGTTTCTTGGAGAAGTCTCACTAGGACCAAGTCCATCAGCCCTGACTGCTGTGGTGCTCTGACACCATCAACACAGCCGCCTGGGCTAAGTGCACACCAAGCCATGCCACCTTCCCCATGGCCATCCCTTGCAGGTGACGTAAAATCAAACACCTTCCCAGCCCTCAGGTCCCATGGCATTGGAACCTTCCCCAGACCCCAGCTCACCCCATGCCCCTCACCGGGCACTTGACTTCACAAAGCACATTCCCACCTCAGGGATATGCCCAGCTGTCCCCTGCCCAGAATGTTCTTCCCTCACGTGGTTCAACTACACCATCCAAAAGCACATGCCCAGTCCCCTCTCCACCCACCCGGCCCTCTTGAGGCCTGGAGGCCAGCTGGTCTTGTGCCCACTGGGAATTATCTTGTTCCCTGGCCTGTCTCCTTCCTTCGGCATCGTCCGCCCCTCCGTGAGATGTCAGCTCCATTAGAATGGCATCTTCCTTCCTCCACCGCTGTCTTCCCAGCACCAGGAGGAGTCCTAGGATTGAGTTCTTGATTTGATTCTCAGCTTGGTCACTGTCAGTGTCCAGCAGTCCTACTGATTTGTGGACATTGGTTTTATAACCTGAGATTTCACTGAATTCATTTATCAAATCTAGGAGTCTTTTTGTGGCATCTTTAAGGTTTTCTAACCACCCCAAGTGCCCATCAGCCGATGAGTGAATAAAGAAAATGTGGTATACATACACTATGGAATGCGACTCAGCCATAAAAAGGAGTGAAATCATGTAGTCTGCAGCAACTTGGATGGAGCCAGAGGCCATTATTCTACATGAAGTAACTTAGGAATGGAAAACCAATACTGTATGTTCCCACTTCTAAGTGGGGCCTAAGCTGTGGGTAGGCAAAGCCATGCAGAGTAGTGTCACCGACATTAAAGACTCGGGAGGGAGACAGGAGGGAGGGGCTTGACGGATGCAAAACTACATATTGGATACAATGTCCACTACTCAGGTGAGGGGTGCCACTAAAATCTCAGACTTTCCCCACTATACAATTCATCCATGGAACCAAAAAGCTATTGAAATTTTATATACTTAAGGAAAGAAGGAGAATGAGGAAGAGAGAGAGAGAGGGAGGGGGAGAGGAGGAGAGGGGGAGGAGGAGAGGGGAGAAGGGGAGGGAGAGGGGGAGGGGAAGAGGGATGGGAAGGGGGAGAGGGAGAGGGGGAGGTGAAGGGAAGGGAGGGGAGAGAGGGGAAGGGAGAGGGGGAGTGAGAAGGAGCGGGAGAGGGGGAGGGGGAGGGGAAGGGGGAAGGAGAGAGGGAGGAGGAGGGGGAGGGAGAGGGGATGGTGGGTCCCGTCACCTTCTTTAAGTGAATGCATGAACTGAGCGAGTGTGAATGACAAAGGGGCAGGAGCAGCCTGGCTCTCCAATCACACTGTCCATCTCACCCTTGTCCTATCCCCAACGTTTCATGGACAACTGAGAGTGACAGGAAGGCCCCCACCTCCAAGGTGTACAGAATGACTCTGGTCAACCTCATCAAAGAGTCACAGGGCCCTGCCTTACACTGGGAAAGAGCCTCCATCCAGACATGTGGCTGTGTTTGTGTTTCTAAACACCCACCTGCAGCCATCTGGGCAGACATCAGCTGTCACACCAGCCATCTGGCAACAGACTCAGAAACCTTCGTCTTCAAAGTAAAATATCAAATGCGAATCTTCCCAGCAGGTCATATCAGTCCCCAGGTGGACGTAAGAAAACCTGGCCTCTTCTATGTTCATGCTTTCCCGACATCAGTACAATGCCTTCTTCTCTGTGGGGATCCATTGTCCATCCCTAAAGCCACATTTCTGGATGACAGAAGACACACCATCACCTAGGCTATTCACACTATCAAGAAAAACCAGCCTTTCTCTCAGCTCACTTTATGAAAAGTAGTGTTCCCCAGAGTTTAATTTGATATCAGTTTAATTCTAACCATTGAGGTAGAAATATATTTTTAAGTGATACATATATATCCCTATCATTTTTAAATTTTTTTTTTTGTAGTGACAAGGTCTTGCTATGTTGCCCAGGCTGGTGTTGAACTCCTGGCCTTGAGGGACACACCCTTCTCAGTTTCCCAAAGTGCTGGGATTATAGGCATGGGCCATCAGGCCTGGCCCTCCCTATCTTTAAAAAAAAAAAAAAAAAAGAGTACACAGAATATCATTCAGTATCTCCACATCACAAACTCAACCATATGTAAGAACCAGGAAAATAACATAAAGGAAAGGGGCAGGGTGGTGGGAAGCATTAAGGAGTAGTAGAGACTGCAGCAAAGCAGAGTACAGGCCCCAGCCAAGGTAGGCAGCCCCTTGTCCATACAAGCCAACTGCTAACACGTGTAACACAGAACCACCAGTGTCAGCCAACCTTTTATTTTTTGAAAGAAGCCAGAATTCCAGATTTTAGGTTAAATGTGTGTTTTTGTAAGAGGCGGGGTCTTACTTTGTTGCCCAGGCTGGAGTATAGAGGCATGATCATGGTTCACTGCAGCCTCGATCTTCTGGGCTCAAGGGATCCTCCTGCCCCAGCCTCCAGAAGAGTTAGGACTACACGCATGCACCACTATGCCTAAGTTTGTTTTTTTAATGTAGAGATGGGATCTCACTATATTGCCCAGACTGGTCTCAAACTCTTGTGGTCTCAAGCAATCTTTCTTGCCTTGGCCTCCCAAAGTGCTAGGATTACAGGTGTGAGCTGCCGTGCCCAGCCTCATGCTTTTTTATATGCTGGAAAATGCCATGTAAGTCAGATGAGACAAGTCAGAGGGTCCAATTTGGTCCTTAGGCAACAAAAGCCAAACCCAGCTCGATTCACGACCAGAAGGACTGAACTTGCCACACTGTGAGCCTGGTGAGAGAGGAAACAGGCCCATTTCCAGGCACAATCCTATGTCTAGCTCTTCTACACACAATGTCCAACAATCAACCAAAAATTACAAGACATGTTAAAAAAATACACCTCATTTATAATCACCAAAACCTGGCAACAACCTAAATGCTAATGTAAACACAAACTGTGGTTTAGTCACACAGTGGAATACTGCTCCTCGGAAAAGAAGAGCAAACGACTCACCTACACTACAACATGGATGAATCACAAATGCATTATACCAAGTGGAAGATGCCAGACCCAAAACGCTCTATGCTATATGATTCCACTTACCTGGCATCCTGGAAAAGGCAAAACCATACGGACCAAAACCAAATCAGTCGTTGTCAGGGATTAAGATGGGAGGACAGAACTGGCTACTGAGGCACACAGGGGATTCTGGGGAGTGATAAAAGTGTTCTATATCTTGACAGTGGTGGTGCTGATGTGATTATATAAGTTTGTCAAAATTCATGGTATTGTACACCTAAAATTTCTGGTATGGAAATTTGACCTCAATAAACCAGGAAGGGAAAAAAGAATGGTCAGGCTGTGGATAAGGGGCTGTGTGGGTGACAGCTTAGCAGCCACTATGACTGAGAAAGTGCTAGTCATGCACCAGTTACTGAACTAATAGCTTAACTCGTTCAATTCCCCTCCCAACATAGGCATAGATGCAACAGACATTTTACTGAGAATCCTGGGCATCAAGGAGGTCAAATGAGTTTCACAGGTGAGCGGGAGGGCCAGGTTCGCCCAGGCGTGTCTGACTCCCGCTGCGTGTTCTGGGTAAAGTGACACCAGGCCCTAGTGACACGGGCCCCTGAGGGCATGAAAGCATTCCCCACCAAGTCTCTGGCATCCAGCATGGTGCCTTGGCCTTGCAAGGGGCTGCACACCAACAGCCCTGCCCAACTAGAACCACATTTGGGCGCCAGTACCTCAGAACCACGCTGACCAGGGTGCAACGCCCAGCTCTGTCACCTCTTAGCTGGATAATCTTCAGGGACTTACCTCCCTGAGCCTCGGTTTCCCTGGCTGTAAAGTGCAGATACCTACCAACAGGATCACTAGAGGACCCAACAAAGTATATATACAAAATGACCAGCCAGTGTGTGGCACATAGTAGGTACTCAATAAACAGGGTTCCAGCTGTGGCTACTGCTGCTTCATCTGGCATGATACCAGATGGGTCGTCTGCCCTGTGCCCTTCACGTCAAACAGGCAGGACAGTTGTATGGACATGTGCTCATGGTTCCTGCCTCCAGACCTTTGCTGGAAGTTTCTGTCATATTCTGAGGTGCTTGGGATTAGAGTGTCAAGATATAAATTCCAGGGGCAGGGGCACCTGCTCAGCATTGAACAGGCCTTCCTGTGGCCCTCACTGGACTCTCTGGTTTCTGTACATTTGTAGAATCAGCTGAATGGTGGAGATGGCCTGTGACTGTCTGAAGCCCCTTCTCATCTTCAGATGGTACTCCTGGGAATCTGGAAAGGGTACAGGTGGAATTCATACATCACTGCCTCACAGATGGTTTAAGACAAAGGGAGACTTGGGCCCCCAAGTCCTAAGCCTCAGCCCTGGAAAACAGGGGTGAAGAAGCCGTGATTCCTTCCATGGGACAGGAAGGCAGACGGAGCCAGAGGTGCTGCAGGCTCCCCGGGAAGAGGAAGCGCTGACTCGGAGGGAGGTGGGGTGGTGATGCCGGAGAAAGGAGCGGGGGACTGGGCTCAGGAGCAGGAAGCACAGCGCCACAGCAGGCAGGCCCAGAGGAGGCCGAGTGGACAGTCTGGAGCATTTCAGCAGTCCCTGTGCCAGGCATGACACAGGACCAGGTCTGCACTCAGGATGCCTCCGTTGACCCAGAGGCACCCTTGAGGGCACATCCAGCCTTACGTACAGGCCCACGCCCTGCCAGCTCCTTATTCATGCTTTGGGTCTTGGTTTGACAGCCCCTCCCATGCCCCCAGGCTGGGCGCCTCCTCTGGGCTCCCACAGTCCCCAGCACTCCGCATTATCACTATAGTCCCTGGCAGATTTGTCACTGTAGCGTCCCCAGCCCCAGCACCACACCAGGTGCCCCATGGCCATCTATTAACGTTGACTGAGCAAGCCGTTGATCCGCACACATTGCCTCTTCAGGACACTGGGGACCTTGAACCTTTGCTCTGGTGCCTCGACGGTCTCTGACACTGAGGCTGTTTGGAGAGAGTGACAGGGTCTCCATGAGACCTTCTGACCCCGGGGACTTGCATAAAGGACTTGTGGAAGTCTGTCTGCTTTCAGGGGAGCTGGTTCTGGTGACAAAACCAGAAGCCACAAGAGATTCAAATTCCTTCACTCAAAAACTCAGGAGCTGAGGGTGGGCACCAGCCCCTAGGGTCTCATAGCTTCCTCAGGAGGTGGCGATCTGCCTCTAGCCAGCTATGATACCTCCGCAGGGGAGTGTGGGCCAGCACTCTGGGTAACACATGCAGAATGGCTGGGGACTGCACAAGAACCCAGCCTTTCAGCCCCATTTATTTCTTCTATGAACAGAACATTTCAGCACTCTTCCATAATTCACCCTTGTCATCCTTAATAGCTAATAATAAGAGTTAACATTTTCTAAGCCAAGCACTTTAAATTTGTTATCACATTTAATCCGTGTAGAGGTGCAGGAAGGTTGGATAACATGTCCAGGGTCGTGTTGCCAGTAATAATGAGGGTATGAGAGCCAACTCTTGCAGAGTACTACCCAGTACCATGCTGAGCCCTTAGTTTGTATCTAGTTACTCGTCCCACACTTTTTGTGCTTGGGCTGGGGCTACACTGGCATACAGAAGATGCTCAATGGAAGTTCATGGAATGAAACTCAGTGTGTCCCTTCCTATATCCTTGACACCCAGCACAGTGTCTGGGATATGAGAGAAGTCCAAAAAATATTTGTTGTTTGGATGGATGGATGGATGGATGGATGGATGGATGGATGGATGGATAGAAGGATGGAAGCACAAATGGATGCATAAATGGATGGATGGATGGATGGATGGATGGATGGATGGATGGATGGATAGAAGGAAAGCTAGCTGGATGGTTGGATGGATGAATGGTGCATAGAAGGGGTAGGATAGATGGATGGATGAATGGATGGATGAACAGATAAATAGATGGGTAGCTGGAAGCAAGAAAGGACAGATGGGTGGATGGTGACAGATGGAGGGAGAAATGGTGGGTTGGGTGATGCGTGCCAGGCTCCTCTGCTTTTCCTCCCCCCTCCCCCGCACGGCTGGGGAAGACAGAGAGGCAGAGACTCGGAGCCTGCAGCCAGTCACTGGGGAGAGAAGCTGTGGACACAGATAACCAGAGCAGAGGGCAGAAGCAGCTAAGGGGCCTGAGGGACATGCAGAGCCGAAGACCTTCAAAGGTGAGAGAGAGAGTCCTCATAGGGAGAAAGGAAGGCTTCACGGAAGAGGTGATATTTGGGCGGCCCTTGTAAAAATCACCATGGGAGAGGAAGGAAGGCTCCTCCTGGGAGGAAGGAGGACATAAGCAAATCACAGGGTCAGGGAGCAGCCATGAGCCACAGCAGAGTCCTCACGTTCCTGGTCTGTCCCTCCCCAGACCCTGAGCTTTTCTAGGTCCAGGACCAGCAATGTCCCTCTCCTCCACAGCACCAGCCCTGGCCTGCCCTGGAGCAGACAGGTGGTCAGTGTTTATTGCTTGGATTGATTCAGGTTATCCTGCCTGGCCATTGGCCAGAGCCCAGAATGTGAGTGGCAAGAATGGAAATGGGAACAAGCATGTATTGAGCATCTACTACATGCCAAGCGCTAACACATATGATCTCAGGAAACTTGTGACCAGCCGATCATGGTCAGACCTAACATTTCACAAACAGGGAGGCCTACCTGGCCATCATCACCCAGCCAGGGGCTGCAGAGGCTGGGTTGGAGCCCAGGGAAGCTCGCTGGAAGCTCAGGACCCTCACAGTGGATGGGAGAGGTACAATAAGAAGAATGGGCAGGCTCCCGGAAGCCTAGCCATGCCCTGGGTCTTCACATCAGCCCTGTGTGGTCACAGCAAAGCCAAGTGACAAGACCCGGGTCCTGCTTGCTCTCCACTTCACATTTCTGAACAATTAATCAATGACTCCAGATGTCTTAAGAAAGTCCATGATTTTCTTAGGAACCCTGGGGAGAGGCCATGTGAATATGGAGCCCTGTGTCTCACCTCCTGCTACCTTGTTCTCCGTGTGCCCCGTGGAGCGGAGCTTGACAGCAAGGCAGCCCTGCCCAGCCTCTCCCCCAGCCCCAGCCGGCTTGGCAGCTACAGGCACAGCAGCAGGGAGGACCCCGACTCCAGGCAAAAAAGAGAAGCGGGTGCAGCACAGGACGGGGATCTGGGAGCTCCAGCCTCTGGGAAAGTTTCTGGAAGCTTCCTAGACAAAATCCCAGCTGCCACGCAGGCATGTCGAATGTCACTCCTGCATGCTGAGCACATGCGGCATGGTGGGCTCTGGGGTCTGGAGCAGATGAAGATGCCACCACTCCTGCCCTCAATGGGACAAGGCCTCCCAGGCTAACGGAACACAAGAGATAGGGCCCCCCAACACAGGATGGGCCAAATCACAGAGGCTGGGATTTGATCTCACAGCACAGGGGAGCTGCTGGAGGGTTCTGAGCTGCAGAAGCGGGGGTGACATCATCCAGTCCATCTCTGAACACATCCTTCCGGGACAGCATTACTGCCAGACCAGAGACAAAGGGAAGCGAGAGGCAGTGAAGCCGGCGGTGCGGCCATCCAAAACAAACAGACGAGACCAGGCAAGTTTCTGGAAAAGAGACATTGTCCAGGCCAGTTTCAGCTACGGCCCTTCCACAATCCCTGGCATGGGCTAAAGAGGTCTTCCTGTCCATCCCTGGGCTCAGCCCCTCCTTCCTCCGCCTGCCTGGAACACCCTCTCCCTGACCTCCACTCCAGTGACCACCCCAGCGTCTCCGCTCCTCCTCCCTTCACCCTCTCGATCTTCCCTTGCGCAACCCAGACAGCAGCCTGACACTTGCATGTCCCTCTTCTGGGCCTGTCTTGCCCCAGACAGTGAGGGCTTCAGGAGGAGAACGGCGCCTTCCCTGCTGTGTGTCCCCAGAGCCCAGCGCTCAGGGGGTGCTCCGTGATTTTCTAACAACGGAATGAATGATGCATGAGCATCCAAACCAGATCAGGCCCACAGAGCACGTTTAGCTGAATCCATCATATTTGTATTCCCATTGCTTGTCTACAGTTGGTGCACAGTGAATGCATGGGAAATGGAATCTGTCATTGAGGTGGCTCATTTGCTTGGGTGAAATTAACCATGTTGTACTCCCACAGTCTGGGCCCTGCGCACAGCAGGGAATCATATACGCGGACTGACCCTCAGGGGTCCCAGAGGACCCCCAGTCCTGGCAGGCCTCTGCCCAGCTGCACATACTGTACCTGCGGTCTTGGAAGATCAGCAGGCCCCCCGGGCCAGCTATGCAGGACAGTCACCTCTCAGCTCTGCAGGGAGCCCTGAAGACCCACCAGGCCCTTCTGCGGGTCTAGAAGTCCCATGACACCCAATTACAGAGAACACACTTCATGTTGCAAAGAAAAGGCCTCTGACCTGCAGAGCAGCCAGCTCAGAGGACAGGCGGCCTCTTCCTGAACTGCAGTGAAATCCAGAGCTCCTCTGTAAGTAGGGGCGTGACATCCCCAGGCACTCAGCAACGTGCCTGGCACACAGCAGGGTAACCCCAAGGTAATGGGCAGGAGTCCTCTCTGCATAGCCTGGCTCCACAAACGTCCACACTCACAGCACAGGAAGGAAGGGAAACTTGACGTGGAGGGAGGGCAGAGGATGCTGGCCCATGCTAGAAACTGGGAGACCCAGAAAGAAGACTGGGCCTCGCTAACACCCAAGGCAGGTACGTACCTGAGAAGGGGGAGCCAGGATGAGAAAGAGAACAGAAAGGGGGCCAAGGGAGAAATGGGCAGAGGAATCAGAAGGGTCATTTTTCCCTGTCCCAAGGGAAACCCATGTGCGGCCTCCCAGCTTGAGCGCAGAGCTGGGACAAGAAGGACAGACCAGAGTGGAAACTTCTCAGGGTCCAGCTCAGGGCCGATCAGTGCCTGAGTGCGGGAAGATTTCTCAGCTGTAACACCAAAGCACAGTGCACAAACGAAAACGTGGATAAACTACACTCTACCCAGTGGAGCACCTGCACTCTTCGGCAGTCACTGTTAAGAGAATGAAAAAGACAGGCCACAGACTGGGAGAAAACATTTGCAGATCACATGAATGATAAAGGACATGTATCCTGCATATATAAAAAAAAGTCTCCAAATGCTATAACAATGACAAAAGCGGCCAGTTTTCAAATGATAAAGGATTCTAATAGACATTTCACCAAAGGATATACATGGATGGCAAATGAGCCCCCAAAAGAAGCTGACATCACTATTCATCAGGGAAATGCAAACCAAAACCATAATGAGATCCTCTCCTCACCTACTGGGAGACTCAAATTAAAAACACCACTGCAAAGTGTTCACAAGGACGCAGAGGAATTGAAACTCCCATTCATTGCTGGCGGAAATTAAAATGGCAAGTTTGGCAGCCTTTGAAAAACCTAAACATATCCCTAAGATGATTCAGCCATTCCACTCCGAGGTATTTACCCAAGAGAAATGAAGACACGTGTCTCCACAGAGGCTTGTATAGGAGCGTTCGTAGCAGCTTCACTTGCAATATCCAAAGCCTCAAAACATTCAGACAGCCATCAGCAAGCAAATGAATAAGCAAACTGTGGTCTGTATAAAGGATGGAATAAAAGGAAACGCACTACTGATTGATTCATGTGACAACATGCCTGAAAGTGAAAACGGTGATGCCGAGTAAGAGGCCGGACAAGGAGGAGGACGCTGCAGACAAAACTCTAGGAAAGGCCAACTGATCTGTTGTGGCGGGAAGGAGACAGTGGGTGTCTGGGAGGAGGCCGAGGAGGGAAGGAAGGCAGAGGCCATCAGGGGGCAAGAGGAGACGTTCGGGGGTAATGCACAAGCCCTCACCTATTGCGGCTAAACTTTCAAGAGAAACAAACACATGCAAAACTCAGCACACCATGCGCTTTGAATCTGTGTGATTTATTACATCTCTATGTCACCTCAGTAAAACTGTTCTTTTGAAACCCTGCAGAAGTCTGGCATGTTGCTCTCGCCGATGGTGAGCATTTTGCTCTGAAATTCACTGAGCTGCATTACTGACTCATGGGAGAAGTTTCATTCATGTCTTTCTCTTTGCAGATTGGCCAAGATTTGCTGATAAAACTCAATCTTGCAGCTTAAAATCTTCACAAACAAACTCAAATCCAAGGTTGGAACCGCGAAGATTCTGCAAACTCAGCTCCAGCTCCCGTTGCGCCCCTGCCCCAGGGAGTGTGCATCAGGCCGAGCGGGTCCCCGGGGTGTGTGCGTCAGGCTGAACGGGTCCCCAGGGAGTGTGCGTCAGGCTGAGCGGGTCTCTGGGCTGCATTTTGGCGTTTCTGGAAGTGGAGCTTGATCCTCCTGTTGGAGGGGTCCTACAGAGCATCTGGTCTGGTGGTTCACAAGCCATTTTTGTTGTAATAAAGCACGACTTCTGTATACTTTGTGAGCTGGTGTTTTGTAAAAGCAACTCACAAAGTATACAGAAGTCGTACTTTATTAGAATGCAGATGTATTTCATAAATTCCATTCTTAAAGCTGGCCCCTGTGGATAGGGAAGCTGCTCTGAGAAACACACATCTCCGGCCCTGCTGGGGTCACTCCGGCACTTAGGGCTGTGTGACCTTGGACAACTGTCTTAACCTCTCTGTGACTCAGTTTCCTCATTTCTAAAATGGGAGTGTTGATAGTGTCTACCTCCATGAGTTGTGGAGGAGATTAAACGTGATGACACAGTCATGCTGCTTAGCAGAGTCCCAGCCAGGGCAGGACTCCAGAGCCGTCAGCTTTTCACGCGCAAGCATGACTGCTGGCTCTCTATCCCCCAAGGTCTTCCCTGCTGCTCCTGTTCCTGGGAGCCCTTTCTCCCCATTTCCAAATTCCCCGAATCCACCCATCCCTCACCCTTCTCTAAGAAGCCTTCCAGGATGAAAACCCATAGCCTTTAAGTTTAAATCCCCCCATTTCCCAGTGCCTCCTCCTTGAACCCCCATTCCCAGCCCTGCCTACAGCGGGTGATACCCCTGGCTTGCAAAGCTGCTGCAGAGAGGACATACGCTCGTGGAATTTCTAGCTGGCACCTACCAAGGCCTGGATACTGCAGCACTCACTGGGCATCTCTTTTCCTGGTGGGTTACGCAGGCCCCGGGCCCTCTCCCCAGCCTGGGTATAGTGACACAAGGGCCAACTCTTATCTCTGCCCACCCTTGACCCCAGCAGGCAGCCCAGAGCCTGGAGGAAATAAGGTGCATGGTAACCACTGACCAAACCGAATTCCAGGCCCACTGCCTGGCAGCCATTTCAGAAGCGCTAAAAAAAAAGCTGAAAATACCTCAGAAACCTTTGGCAGCAAGCCAGAGCCACACACTGCGTGGAGGGCAGGTTCTCACTCCCCTATGTCAAATGCTTCAGACAAAGTGTCCATCGTCTGTGTCGCCCAGTGTCAAACAGGCCCCTCTGCTCAAGTCCAAACTCACTTTTGATCAGAACCTGCCACAAGGGAGAGGCCTCAGCGTTATCACACTTGCTAAAGACAGATCTGGCTGCCAGAAGGGCTGAGGCTCCCGAGTGGTTTACAGGTACATAAAAAGAGCTCTGGGTCCCTGAGTCCTGTGTTGCTAGGAAACGAGACCAGAAGTCAGGAGGCCTGAGCTCCATCACCAGCAGCATCTCCTATTCACTGGGCGACCCAGGACATTTCACTTAACCTCTCTGGGGCTCCCACACTCGACATGGGAGAGAAAACACCTGCAGTGCTGGAGGAGCCACAGAAGTGTCAGCATGCACCCAGCGATCTAGATCCTTCCAAGGGCTGACAACCCTGACAACCACGGGCTCCCAGCCCGCCTGGCGCTAGACCCAGACACCGCGGTCCAGCGTGCAGGGCAGGATAGGAAGCTGCAGAGGAGGAAGAATTCCACCCAGGGCTCTGAAAAGCTCCAAAAACATCAGAACTATGGGCCCCAGAACTCTTCTCAGCGGCAGAGGACCAGGGAGCAGGAGGTCTTGGCGTGGAGGGTGCCACACCAGGGGATGTGTGGAGGTGGGGTGGTGCACGGGCAGGGTCTGTGGCTTTCTCCTGGGGAGGCACAGGAAGAGCAGAGAGGACAGGTGCTGGTGGAAGAGGGGATGTGAAGAAGAGATGGTGGGCGAGGAGCTGCAGACGGCCTGCAGGCACCTTTAGGAACTGTCTGTGGTTGCTGGCATGTCTGCAATGTCAACCCCAACTGGTCACGCTCTTTATTCAAGTTACCAAACCCACCAATGCTCAGTGTGACAGGCCAGTCTGACACTGCTCTAGGAACCCAAGAAGGGGATGGGTTCACATAAGGGTCAACCTGGCAGGGGGAAAAGAACAGGTGTCCACCCAAAATACAGAGCCCTTCTACCCCACCCCAAACACACGGAGTAGAACAGTCCCCAGCTGCCCCCCGGAGAGGTGACCAGAGGGGAAGCTGCTCTGCAAAGCCCAAAGTGGCCAGCAAGGCTGGAGCAGCAGAGGGGGCAGGGACGTGGAGGGCAGGGGAAGTGGTGGGGGGGTGCTCCCACCACCTTGAGGCCCCACCACGCACTGACCTCCATCCTGGAGTGGGAAACACTGACCCTAAAGGAGCTTCAAGCAGGGACTCAGCCTGGGGCGGAGTCGAGGCAGTTCCTGAGAGGGAGATGGATGAAAGGGGTTGGGGGCTCCCAACAACTCTGACTTGGAACATGGTTCCAGGCATCCTGACTGCACCAGCAGCACAGACAGAGGGGCCACAGGGAGCCAATGGCCTCTAGAAAAAGACAGGGGGCAGGAGCCCACCTCTCACTCTGTGCACACACACAGGCCTGTGCATACACACTCAGACACACACTGTGCACACAGACCTGTCCACACTCAGACACACACTGTGCACACACACACCTGTGCACACACACACTGCACACACACCGACCAGTGCACACTCACTGTGCACACACAGACCTATGCACACTCAGACACACTGCACACACAGGCCTGTGTACACTCACACTGTGCACACACAGGCCTGTCCACACTCACACACTGTGCACACACACACCTGTGCACACACACAGACCTGTGAACACTCACACTGGGCACACACAGACCTACGCACACTCGGACACACACTGTGCAAACACAGTCCTGTGTACACTCAGACACATACTGTGCACACACAGACCTGTGCACATTCACACACTGTGCACATACAGACCTGTGCACACTCAGACACACTGTGCACACACACAGACCTGTACACAGACACACACTGTGTACAGACACAGGCCTATGTACACTCACACACTGTGCACACACACAGACCTATGAACACTCACATACTGTGCACACACACAGACCTGTGTACACTCGGACACACTGTGCACACACAGACCTCATGAACATACATATACACAAACCCATGCACATACACCCACTCATGCACACACACACTCATGGGTGCATACACACAGCTCCCCAGTCTGCCCCTGCGGCCCCGCCGAAGCTCTCTGTTCTCCTCCCTCAGTGCTTGCAGAACAGTTGTCAGCACCCACCCTCGCCACTTCCTTCTGATGGAAAATGCCAGAAATGATGAAGAGCTCAGCCCAGAAGGAAGGAGACGCTGCCAAGTCTGACAGGTGTGGTGGTAGAGCCTGACCTGCCCTAGCGTGGCTCTGTGGCTGTTCCCCCCCCACAAGCGGCCAGAGCAGGCATTTGCTCCTCCTCCCCAAACCTGTTTCCCCATCTGTAAAATGAGGGACAGCCTCCCCCGGCCTGGACGGACCAGGGCAATGAGATGAAAGAAGACGCAGGACACTGTACACATCCAAGGGGCTGTTTTCCTTCTTTTCTGGAATAATTGGTTATGAAAGGAACTTCCAGCTCAGAAGCGAAGGAGAGGAAAGTCATGCATGGAATCTTCTAGAATCCCCTCCCAGGCACAGTAGTGACTTTATCTGGCTCTGAATATCAACTAGGGAGTTGAGGGGAAGAGAATGAGGGGTTGCGATGAAGCTGGTGTCGCCTTCGGTATTGTCCAGCACCGGCTTCTCATCCAGACAGAGGCTCTCAGCCTTGCCCCAGCCTCGGTTTCCCCCAACCGCAGCAGGACCCCTTGAGAACTGGATGTCTTGAGAAGCCTGGAGCTGCACACTGGCCTTGCAGACTCTCCCAGCCACCGAAACAGCCCTGGGCCACACAGCAGGGGAGACCCTTCTTTGTCAAACAATTTAATCCTAGGCGCTCTGCCTGGAAATATCACCCAGTCCAGCCCTCTAGCCCTATTTTAGAGGGTCCCCCACAACACTGCCTGCCTGATGTCCCACCGACCCCACAAGCATCCATGTGTGGCTTGCCCGTTGTGCCTGCACCCCTCTAGGGACAGGGCCACACTCTGGCCTCCGGGCGGCTCTGCATGGTGCACTGTGGAGATCTGTCCACCAGAACGACCCCTACCAGCCTCCAGCCAGCAAGCGGGCAGCACTCAGAGCACTTCCAAACCTCCTTCCTGGGACGGCTTTGGGAGCTGAAGGCAGTTCCCAGGCATGTCCACCCCCACAGGAACCCGCCCTTCTGCAGCCTGAGAGGCATGGTCCTTACAGCGTTGCTCAGACAATAGTTTCACACCCCCCAACCCAGCCCCTCTGCTCTGAGCCCCCTCTACTCCAACGACCATTCTCAGAACAAAATGCAAACCCTCAAACACAGCAGGGCTACAGCCGCCCTCACCCCCTCCACTCCCCTTCCCCTGCTCTGGCAACTTCAGACCCCATCCTGCCACGCATCCACCCCTACCAGAAGCCGGTACAGCTCCGAGACAAAGAATCGAGGGCTAGAGGGGATGCGCGGTTACTGAGCACTGACGAGGCCATGGACGCCACTCGGCTCTCCCAGGCCCAGAGCACAGCAGAGAGGCCCGTTTTACTCCCAGTTTCGATGCACGTGAGTTCAACAAACACGTTGGAGGGATGGGAAGGAGGAGGCCGCCGGCCCACCCGCACCCACCTCTTCTCCATCAATTCTCCTACACGCAGACCCTGAAAAAGATGCTAAATAGATACTTGGGGATGATGCATAAAGTGGGGAGGGAAGCAGGGAAGACGGAGGGAAGGGCAGAGGGACAGACACACAGAGGGAGGGACAGAGGAGGGCCATGTCTCCCCAGAGCCCCAGCCATCACCTGCCCCTGTCGCTAATGAGAAAGGGGGGTTTGAGCCTGACGAACCCAGGTCTGTCGAGCTGTTATTGCTCATCGCCTCTGGGTCTGTATCTGTCTCCCTGACCCCCAGGCAAGAACATAAGGCCAGAAGGAAAGAGCAAAGAGTCAGGGTCTGGTCTTTTGCTCTGTGCTGTTATCTCCAGCATGGGGACCACACATGCCTGGCACGTATAGGCGTCGACAAGTATTGGTTAAATAAATGAATGATATGCAGGTATGGAAAAGGGACTCCACATCAGGTTTCCATGTGTAAACTGAGGCTGACAAGAGCACCTGCCTCAGTTCTTGGAAGGATCCCACAAATGACACGTGTGCAGGCCTGGTAAATGGGTACACAGCCGTGGTCATCCCTTGGCCCCTCCGGCCTCTGACAGCCTTTCTCTCCCACACTCTCAGGACAGGTCCACAAGGAACGTCGCTGTCTCCTGCCTGAATGGGGAGTTCTGTGGCAGCTGGACAGAGACATGCCGAGGTCTGTGTCCTGCGCTCAGACTTGGCCTTAGAAGGTGTTTTCCTTCACCCATGATTCAGCAAGTAATGACTGCCACCCATTGTGTGCTGCCTCTGTTTGAGACCACAGAAATGGGGGGCAGGCCAGTGGGCAACTTGCCAACTAAACAGATATCCTGATATTCAGTACCACAAACCGCAGCTCACAGAATGGTTTGCAGGACACCAAGACCACCACCAAACGCCGAAATCCACGCTTCCTTTAACCCCTAGATCACTCACGCCTAGATAAAAACACTAAAAGAACAAGAATTGACCTAGAGAATTTGACTGCATCTCAGATGAAGTCAATTCACACGTAACGCATCTCAAGAACTAACAAGGGGCATAGAGGAATTAGGAAAGAGCAAAAAGGGATGAGATTGGTTTCTTTTTAGAAAAGGGAGGATGGAGAAAGCAGAAAAAACAAAACACTCATTGTCATCGTCACCAGCAGAGAGCATCCACTAATAACTCCTTGAAAGCTGAGTTCCCGACAGAATTAAAAAGATGCCATCCTTGACTTAATGAAGCCAGGAACGCCTCAGTGATTTGGATATTGGGTTTCCCCCAGGAATGTACTTCCCGAGCTGTAGCTGTCTCCCAGCTGACCCCATGCCAGCTCCTCTTTAAAAAGGTCCCCTGCGGGCACTAATTTTGAAAAATCAAATTAGGTTTGCTTTTTATTACCTCGTCTGAGCTCTGTTTTGTGCGCATGGAGGAGTGGCCGCAGCACCGGCCACATCAACATTCCACTGTGCACACAGCACCCTGGGGGCACAGAGACCCTCCACGGAGGCTTGGAGGTGAAATCACCGCTTGGCTGGGGCCCCCACGCGGCGAGGGGCACGCAAACCTAAATTATTAATGTGAGATCAGGGGAACTTTGAGGTACTAATTAGATGATATTCTTGTTTATTGATACCATAAAATGCTATACAATATCCTTGTGTGTAAAAGGGTGTAGGAGAACATATGCCTACACACACACACACACACACACACACACACGCAACATATATGTGGACTGCCTACAAGATACCAAATACTGCTCTCAAAGCTTCAGGTACAGCAGTGAACAAATGGACAAAATGAGCTTAGCTTTACTGAGAAGACAGATGAGAAACCAAATAAAAAGGTAAAATACCTGGTTAGGTCCAACCGTGGTCATTGCCACGGAGAAAAGCAGGTCCAAGTCGGGGCACAGAGCATGCAGGGTGGGCCCAGGGCTGCAATTTTAAATAAGATGGTCAGGGAGGCCTCACTAGAAAGTGGGGACCTGCAGCTCCTGAAGGAGGGGCAGAGTGTCAGGCAGACGTCGGACTACAGGGAAGGCGCTCCGGGCAAACGAGGGGGCAGGAGCAAAGGCCCAGAGGCAGGAGCGTGCGCATGGCCATGGACCAGCATGGGGGAGCCAGTCGTGACCTTGGCTTTTCTTCTGAGTGAGACGGGAACCACCGTACAGGCACTAGTCACTTACCTGTCATTTCCCCAGCAACGTGCAAGCTCCTTGAGGGCGGGCACTGCGTCTGATTCCTGTCTGCACCTGGCATCCCTATAAATGCCTGCCCCACAAATATTGGGGATTCAAGATGGTGCCTGCCTGTGAGGATCTCACTATCAGACCAGGAGCTCAGGTCTCATGGATGAGGCCAGAGAAAAGCACAAGGGAGCAGAATGAAATGTCTTGTCATCAAGTGCTAAGACGGGCAAGCCAGGCTGCAGGTGTGGACACTTTGGCCTGCTCACCCACTGCCCAACCAGGTGGGATGCCACCTGTGCGTCCCAGCAGGCCACAGAGGCCACGGCAGGGGAGAGCGATTCTTATAGAGGATGTAGGAGTGCAGACGCCAGAGCTGGAGGGGAAAGAGAGACGGCACAGCACAGACATGCTCCTCTGAACACTGGGTTATCCGAGAGACAGCCCTGCAGGACAAGGGAACCGAGGTGCCAACCCCTCCCTTCAGCTCAGCTCAGGAGAATGCACTCCAGAAACGTGCAGAGCAACACGCCGTTTGGGAGGTCAGCGCAGCTAATGGAAAAAGGAGAGAAAGTGCCCATCTTCACCTCATTTTGGTGGTTTCAGGAAACACATTTTCTGCTGGGGCCACAAAGATTCACAACACTCAGGCTATGTTGCTGAGGAATGCAGATGGTTCAGGCTGCCCAGCTTCTGGCTGGCAATAGGTGCCAGCCTAGACCTCTGCCCCGTGGGGAGGAGGGTCGAGCGTGCTCGGCCTGCCGTGCTCCAGGCCAATGTGGGCTCATAATCAGGGGCCAGTCTGGCCCCCTGAGCCCTGGACTCAGTTCTCCAGTGCATAAAGACCAGCTAAGAACTTTGTGTGATATTGATCCGAGATCATCCCTTCACCCATTCATTTGACCACACAGGTGCACTGGCCGCCCTCATCCCTCCCTGGGCCTGTGTTGAGGGTGGGTGGGCTTCAGGACCTCCTCAGCAGCTCCCCAACCAGGCCGTGGTTCCAGGAGAGTAGCACTGTTTCTGTTTCGATAGCTGCTATTTCTTCAACATTTAGCACAGTGACTGGCATATAGTAGGTGCTAAGCAAACCCCGGTGGAACGAAGGGAGGAAATGAGTGGAGGAACACAGACGGCCGGGATGGGGGCTGTGCTGTGGGACCCAGAGGCAGCCAGAAGGGCCTGAGCAAGAACAGAAGGTCACAGTCCCGCCAGGGCTGGGCCAAGGAAATGAGGAGAAGGAGGTGTTGCTAAGCCGGCTCTGGAAGACTCAGGCTTGACCTTAGACTGAGCACGCCCCAGACAGCCAGGCTGCACAGAAGAGGCAGGTAGGCCCGAGAAGGGTGTCTGCAGAGGGGGCTGCCCAGGCACAGAGGCAGACAGGAGAGGGCCGGGACATACAACAGGACCTGAGAGGCCTAGTGGCCAGACACAAACAGCACTCCAACACGGCCCTTCCACAAGAGGGACACAGGCCCCCGTGCCAGGTCAAGGCTGGCTGCAGAGAGAAATCAAGCAAGGCCTAGAGACGAGGAGGGCCAGCTGGAGGAGGGCCGGGGAAGGTGCCCTCCGGCTATGGTGGCATTGCCTGCAGTGGTTGAAGGGCACGGATGCCAGACCAGGGGAATTCACAGACTGGCAAGCTCTTTCCCCACTCTGTCCCAGTTTCCTCATCTGCCAAATGGGTATAATGACAGTACCTGCTCCAAAGTTCGCTGTAAGAACCTGCTGTGTCAATGCATGCCTGGTGCTTACTACAGGGCCCTGGGGCATGGATTAATTCCACTGTTTCTTCACTGAAAGCAGAGGCAGGGGTGCCTCACTTCGCAGAACAGGCTCAGCAGGGCTTGGTGAGAGGGGCACAGAAGCTACAGAGGCAAAGAACATCTCTCTGTGTCACTGCACAGTGAGTTCATGAAGTCCTTCCCTTTCTTTTTCTCTCCACCCTGGACTCTGCCGGGTTTCCAGGAAAGCACCCCCCACCCTCCACCCACTTTTCTGCCCAGAGTACTTCCTGCTCCATCCCAGGGATAAGAGCCTCACTCCTCCCTCCAGACCTCTCATTCCTAGGCTGCCTCCTCCAGGAAGCTCTCCTGGCAGTGATGGGGCCTTCACTGCACCCTCAGTGCAAGAACCCAGCTCGGCTCCTGCATCACCCACTTCTCAGTGGCTATAAAGGGTGGATGCCTGCTTCACCTCCCAGCCCTCAGCAGGTGGACGGCACACCATCATCCTCTCTCATCCTGATTCTGCCAGACTTTAGTTGTCGTACCAACACCCAGGGACAAAAAACATCTTGACCAAGCCCTGACTCCAGCCTGTCACAGCTCAGCAGGGTCTAGAATTTGGCTTCCTCAGCTCAGAAGGCATCCGCAGTGGGAGCAGGGGTGGGTGTTAGAAGGACTCCAGGAGAAGGACAAGTGGAGGCCAATGCCAGCTTTCCTGCCTACGTGCCCAGTGGATGGTGAGATGGGAACACGGTGCGCTCAGGGGTCGGCTGCAGAACTTGAAGTACCAGGGAGCAGAAATGCCCCGCAGGCAGCAGGCTCCAGGAAAATGGTGTGGGCAGCTGGAGCGGGGCTGCCAGGAGGACACAGCCTGGACCACGGCTTCCCCATCACCCTCATTGTCAGATGATAAGACGATTAGGGTGAGCACCGTCTTTCCGGGAGAAGATGTGCTCCCTTCCCATACACCTCTAAGAAGAAAGAACAGAAACCAACCAAGTAGAAAACACCCCGGGGCCTGACATGCTCTCGCATCCTAGCTTCCTAGACGGGCAGGAGCTTTCGCTTTGTTTTTGAAAAGGACAGGGAAAGAAGATATCTCCAGCTGTTCTTTGATGTTTCGGGCCAGATGGTCTCAGAGAGATTTATCCGAGGCCATGCGATCCATACAGAAAGGAACTCAGCCCCACTGAGAGGCAGAGCCATCTGAGGGGAGACAGGCGGCGGAGGGCTGCCTGGGATCCGCCCCGGGCGGCTGCTCGGCGGGCTGTGCCTGATTGGCAGCACTGATTTCTCAGGAGGGCACAGCCCGCCAAGCACTCAGACGCATTCCACACCCGCTCGCAGCCTCAGCCCCCACCTCGCCTGGCTCCGGCCACCAGGGTGCCCACACCCCCACCAGCCAGGCCGCCCTGGCTGCAAAACATCCCTATTCATCCCGCCTCATGCTAATTCCTCTGCTTTCCTCCCCTCTCTGGTCTCGCCACCACCCCCGGCCTTTATGTGCCCAGCTGGGGGAGCTGGGGGACCCAAGAGGGGGCGGCGGGGGCCAGGGCAGCCCTTTTGTGAGGCCTCCTGCTAATGCCCCACTAATCCTGCAATTTGCACAACTCTGCGATGCTGGGTCACTTTTAATTATCTTCCCACCAGCCTCGTCCCAAAAGAGGACAAACACTTGTGTGAATGGAGGCGGGCTTGCCGGCCGATTCCTCCAGGCTCTGCAGAGAGGGGCGCCAGATGGCAGCATGAGGATCCCAAGAACATGGGCAGCACAGGGCTGAGAACCCGGCCAGGGCACAGCCAGGGCCTGGGGACCTCAGACTCACACGTCTACTCAGGTCTTTGGTTGCCACAGACGAGCCCCGTTCCCTACACTCTGCGGGAGTGCCGGCTTCCTCCTCCTCCATGACACCAGCAGCGTGGCTGCTGCAGAAGCTGCAGATCAGACAGGCAGCCCTCTCCGGTCACAGTGGGAGCCGGAGAAACCTGAGTCCTTCACAGCCACAGTGGGTCCAAGAGACATGGTGTCCACGGAGAAGCCTGCTCCGAAGCGGCCAGGGCGCCCGGTCAGTGGTTCCCACGGAGAAGCCTGCTCCGAAGCAGGCAGGGCGCCCGGTCAGTGGTTCTGCCCTTGCCTGGGTCGCTGACCCATCAGAGCTGAAGGCAGCTCCCGGCACCCTCTCCAGAAAAGTCTGCACTGTCACTCGTGATGTTAGGGCATCCTGGCCTCTGAATTCATCCCAGAAACCAAATTAAGACCCCAGGAAAGACAAGGCCCATCTCTAATTTCCCATACTCCCTTTCCAATACCCCAACCCTTCCTCACTCACCCCTGCTGGGGTGCCTTGCCCTCATATGCAGAGAGCCCTGGAGAAGAGTACAAATGGGTATCCCCAAACTGCCCCTGCCTCTTCTCACCATGGTCCTGTCCTGGACCCCAGGGGGCCTTGCATGCCTGTGGTACACATGGCTTCCAAGGTCACGCTGGGTTCCCCTCTGTCCCCAGCCCCGTCGCTGCCTTGACCGACCTCTCAGACTATAAGTGCACATCCTGGCTGTGCAGCCCACTCTGGGAGGATGGGCCTGGGGAAGAGGCGGCTCAGGCCCTGGAAGCAAGCTCAGGCCAGCAGAGCACAAAACTACGGGGTCCCAGGTATCCAGATGTGGCCTACCACGCGGATGCCAGCCCTAGGGAGCTCGGTCTCCGCTCCACAGACTCTCAGGCCCTTGCAGAGAGTCATGGCCAGAGGACAGACAGGCCTGAGCCCTCTGGAGGGTGGGGCCAGCACAGAGACCCGGACACCTGGCTCCACCCAATGCCATGCCTGCAGGCATTGGCGGCACCGCGGGCCCAAAAGTGCTGGCCGGGGCAGGCCTGAGTGTGAGCCAGCCCTGCTCCTGGAGTCGCAGGAGACGTGTCTAAGTCCCTTCTACATGGCAGCAATTTGGTCTCAGGCTGGGAACCACACAGCACAGTTCTCATCCTACAGAAGCCTCAGACAAGGATCTAGGACCAGGAGCCCTTGAACTTGGGAACAGGAAGGGACCTTCCAATCGCAGAGCACAGCCCTCCCCACCGCACCCCCATTCACCGGGGAGACTCAGCAGGGGGCAGGTCATGCCTAGGGCCCAGGCTGTCTGGACAGAAGAAGCAGAGTCGGCTCTCCACCCCTCAAAGCTCTTCTGATCCCCTACCCGGCAGCATCCCTGGGGTGGGGCTGGGGGAGGGGCGGGGGCCTGCAGAACAAACACAACGGTGGCATTCATGCAGGGACAGGGCTGCAGACTGAGGCCAGGCAGAGGCAGAAGCGGGTGTGGCTTTTCCCTGCAGCCCCATGGACTATGGGGCTCACTCACTGCTTCCTCCCTCGGGCACTGAGCACGGTGTGGGAGCCCGTGCTGGGGCTACCGGGGTGACTCAGACAGGCCTCTGCCCTCCAGGAAGGGAATTGGACATACTGAGGAATCCCAGCTCCTCCACCTAATGCAGAGGAGATGCCCAGAGAGGGAACCCACGGGTGTCCAGGGGAGGTGGGGAGGAGCCCCCAGGCACTCCGAGGAGAGAGGTCAGCAAAGTCTTGAGAGAGAAGACTGGGGGCATGCATGTCCCAGGTATTGGGCGGCACACCTAAACCCCTGGAGGCTGGAAGATGATGGTGCTTGGGAAGAGGGATGGGCACAAAGCTGGCCTGGGCACCTCGGACACCAGGCTGGGCAAGCGGACCTTAGCCAGTGGGGGCTGGGGAGTCAAGGCGCCCACGCCTCTTCTGTCCCCAGTAGCCAAGGACTACGAAGCCATAGAGGGAAGCCACACGGGGCGGGGCGGGGTGGGGGGGTCACCCTTCTAGAAAGAGTCTGCTGTTTTCTCTGCTGACCTGCAAAGAACAGGCCTGGTGCTGGCCCTGTGTTAGTGAATATTAAGTTGTTCACCCCTCCCCGCAGTTCTCAATGGCTGGGGCTGCTCTGACTCCCAAATGATGTAGAGGAAACTGCAGCTTGGAGGGATGTGTTTAGCTGCCCAAGGCACATGCTCGTAGCCACCCCCTCCATTGGTGCCCGGCAGGAGTGAGTGGCCTCAACCAGGGCTGAACCCCATGTCCTTGGTGGGGTGGGGTGGGGAGAGGAGAGGCGGGGTCTCGCAGAGGGCCCCACACTCTGTCCCTGCCACTCTGCCCGTAATTTGGGTTGTGCTCGCAGCACCCCAGGAGCCCCACCTCAGGGTCTCTGGAGAGAAGGCAGAGCTTGCTGCCAGCAAGGCCAGCCTCAGCTCATTAAACCCTGCTAAGGCATGCGCCTACCTGCTAACACGAGGCTCGTCACTGAAGCCAGAGAGAAAATCGGTCTGTGCACGGCGCCTGCCCCAAGGGGGAAAAAGAGACTCCCAGCTCCTGGAGGCTGTGAGGGCGGGGGACGGGGGTTCCTGAGTATTTTCACGAGTGTCCAGGAAGATGGGGGCACCCCAGAGGGAGCACCCGAAGGAGATACAGAAACAAGGTCAGCATGGGCAACCAGCAGGTGCCACTGTAGCCAAGAGGAAGAGGCAGGCAGGCTGGCCAGGACTGGGTTCCAACTCCCGGCATCGCGTTTCTCCCTGTGGCCCCCGACACAGACCCCAGCCACACACACAGCCACGACACAGCTCCCACAGGGCTCTGCTCCAGGACTTCTGGCTCTGATATGTCACTCTCAGGGAGGCCCTGCGCCTGGCCTCTCCATCAGCCGGCCATAGGAAAGCAGCTGACTCGGCGTTATCCACACTGAGCACCTACTGTGTGCTGGGCATGCTGCTCCATCAGCCCGGACAGTCCCAGGTGGGAGAGGTGTGAGAATGCCCCTTGGACAAGTGAGGAAAGCGAGGCTCAGTCTCAGAAGGCCACGCCTCTCAAATGGTGGGTGCCATATCCAATGCTGGGCATGACCCCACCCCACATAGTGGCAACATGAGAATGAGAGTGCCATCCCATTCACACCAGTAACCCCATGGATGCCTACAGCAGGGCTCCCTCCAGGGGTCCCATGCATGGAGCCAGAGGACAAGGACATGATGCTGGAGTCCAGATGCTACCAGCGCTTCCCGGCGAGGGCTCTGGCCCCTCTGGGCTGCTCCCAGGGCTGAGAGGCTCAAACCAACCCCTAGGCTCCACTGCCAGCCCCATCTCCCTACTCCTTTGCTGAGGAGTGGGGCACCCAGCCAGGGGCTCTTCATATCCGGACAAAGCCCAGAAGCAACGCGCCTGGCCGGCCAGCAGAGCTCACGGTGCTGCCCACTGCAGTCCTGGCCGGGAGTCTGATTATTCATGAAAATCAGGCCTCCGCCATGTTCCTGGGCTCAGAGGAGCTGCTGTGCACAATCGCCTCATTGTGCCGGCAGCCATAATGGTGTCTCCTCTGGAGGGGAAGGAGAGAGAGAGGAGGAGCGGGGGACGGGGAGGAGAGGGGGCTGGAACTAGAGGGGGCAGAAAATAAAAGGGAGAAGAAGGAGGAAGAGGAGGAGGGGGTGGAGGGGATGAGGTGGGGGAGGAGAGAGCTGGGGAGGAGGGAAAGGATAAGGGAAGGAGGGGGAGGAGGGGAAGGAGGAAGGGGCAGAGGGATAAGGAGAGGGAGAAAGGGAGGGAAAGTGAGCCAGGAGCATCTGCCCGTGACAAGTACTGGCTGGGCCCAGAGAACAGAAAGAGTCCTCCCTCCAGAGTCCCAGAGCAGCCCCAGCACCTCCGGGCATGGAGGACGAGCTCCCTGGGGTAGGTGCTCTGGGCACTGTCAGAGGCCTCACCGATGATCTGAAGGTCCACAGGTCCCAGCTCTCAGAAGGGCAGCTGTAGGGAGACACAGCCTCCTGCCCCACCTCCGGCCTCACCTTCCCTCCACCCCCTAGCCCTGGCCTGGTTACACCAGAGGACACCCGTTCTCACACCTGTCTCCCAAATAGGCCTTGGCCCCAGTTTTACCCCCTATTAGAAATTGCCCCACCCCAAATCTGCCCAGAGAAACCCTCCTCTCCTCCACACCCCGGTACTGATTCCTCATGGGGTCTCTCCTCATTGCCAGGCCTCAGTGGTGCAGGAGCATGTAGGGCACTCAGAACTCTCAGCGGATGAGACGTGATTAACCAGAAGCCACCCCTTCCCCAGCCTCTGAGGCAACATGGCTGCAGTCGTACTTGACCTTCTGAAAGGCAGAACACACCGCTGGAGCGGTGGAGTCTCAGGGGAGTGTGGATACACATAAAGGCAAAGGGAACTGCAATGATTTGGAGACACCAGCACGCTCTTGGTGGAAAGGAGGAACCCCATCAACCGATACCATGCAAACGCGCCCTGCTGGACAGCGCCTCGGAAGAGCGAAGTCCTGGCTGCAAAGTCATCACCAGAAGCAGTAACGAAAGAGACACTTGTTTGGAAGGAGCCAATGCAGGCAGCCCTGCTGTGACCGAAGGAAACATCCAGGCAGCCCCAGGCAGCCACCCATCCCACAGTACCACGCACTGAGACGCCGTCTCTATAAGGACCACCAGGACAGAACCCAAGACACCAACTATGCCCACCAGTCTGGGGAGACCTCCGCATCCCCCAGCACGGCCTGCCTGTCTGCGCCATCCCCGCCTGCAGAAAGCAAGAGGTTGGCTTTACCCAGATCCCCAAAACCATTCACTTCGACAAGTGACTCCACTTCCAGGAATCTCTCCCAGGGAAAGGATCTTAAACTCTACAAACGGTGCATTCAAACTCGTGGGGAGCCAAAATAATAACCAACAGCAGGGGGCTCACAGAGGCATTCTGGGACACCCACTCCGTGGAGACATAGGCGCTATGCAAAGCCATGTCTACAAGGACTGCAGGAGGGCTGAGATTTCATATGACGAAAGCCAAGAGGGAAGTCAGTCAGGGCACAAAGGTGGTGGCTGGGGCATCTCAAGCACTGTTTTCAAAGTCACAGACTCCCCAACAGACAAAGCAAAATAGAAAAAGATGGACAAAATTGGCAGAGGCAACCCAGCAGATGCTATCTGCATGGACCACTCTTCTTTCTGCTTTTCTGTATTTTCTAATAAGCATGAACTATTTTTCCTTTTAATTAATAAGTGCCTTCTGGAAAAAAAAAAAATTCAGCACTCTGCCCAAATTCACAGCAGGGCGTGCACTCTACGCCCATGGCATCTTCATCGGGGCACCCAGGCAATTTCTTCCAAACAGCAGGGGATGCCCAACCCAGGACCCCAGCCCCGCCCTGGCCGACTCCAGCCATCCCAGCGGGATGCAGGCAGACAGATGTCGCCAAAGCCCCCGGAGCCTTCAGATCTGCTCCCAGTCAGTGATCCAGGCCTTCTCCCTTTAACAAGCAGCAGCCGATGTTAAAAGAGCAAATAAATAAAGGAGAACCCCAAAGAAATACAACCTTTTTCTCCTGTGCACCCTGAACATACGTGGATTCTTCCCACCTAGGCCAAGCCCAGGTCCCGGGAGCACAATAGCTGTGAACACACCCGCCGCTGTGGTCCACACCCGCGCATCTGCTGAGATCCCATGCCCAGATCAGGCCTCTGGGTTCTTCTTATCTCCGAGCACTCGGCGCAGTGACGGAAGCTGTGGGAGGGAATCTCCCTGGTGAACGGACTGCAAGGCGGCCACCCAGCTTTCCTCTCCAGGAGATGAGCGGGAGAGAGCTGAGATCCAGGCCAAGCTCAGTTTTGGTGAGGCTGGTCTGGTTTCCATGAGGGTCCCCTCCAGGGCCAGCCCCAACAGACCCTCCCCCAGACAACAGGCCCAGTCAGGAGCACCATCTCCCCACGCCACCTCCTACCATCGCTGCCTTGGCCTCGTGAGACCTGTGTGGCTGCTTCCCCAGCTTTACTGTGGGGGCGTTTACGGTTGAGGGGCTTGTCCCACTTGAATGGGAACGAACTGTCATTTATGAGCGAGGTGACCTTGGAAAACCCTGGAGACCTTCCTCTTTGCATATCAGCTTCTGCGTCCATAAAGATGAATTCTCTGGTGAGGATCGCATGGGAGGAGGAATGGAATGATGAGACATAAGACAGTGACAGGCTCGCAGGACTTGCTGGTGGCTTCTCAGCCCCCTTCCTTGATTTCCCCTGTCTTGGAGATTCTTTCACACACCAGGCTTCCCTGGGGGGCAGCCCTGACCCAGGCTCAGTTGACCGAGTGCTGACACCCACGCTGAGGCATTTCCACTGCTGTAGAAGAAATGTTGGCCTGGATCCCACAGCCCAGGGCCCGAAATGCCACGTGATCTCCCTCTCCCAGGAAGAGCACCATCATCCGCCGCCGAGCGAGAACAGTGGGAGTCCTCACGGTGAATGCCTGCCCACTCACGGCACCGCCAGCCAGCCCCCACCACCCCCGGCCCGACCACCAGCTCTGATGTAGATGGCAGAGGCCTCCTGCGGGCCAGGTGTGGGCTCCTCCTGGGCTCCACCTCCCCTGCAGCCATGGAGCTCTTGTGAAAAGCAAATGACTATGCCCCTGTCTTGCTTTTAAACCCTCTCCCGGCCTCCCACGGCTGTTCAGTTAAAATCCCTCTCACCAGCTATGTGGCCTCAGCTCTGTCCCCACTGCTGCCCTGTCAGAGCCCCTTCTCCTGCCTCTATTCATGTCACAGGTGGCTCTGCCTCGGACATCAGCGTCCCTCCCACCTCAGGACCTTTGTACATGCTGTCCCCTGCTCCACGTCCTGTGCTCCACTTAGCCATATCCCTAAGATGTCCCCACCTCGGAGAGGCCTTCCCCAACCCTGGGTAAAACGTGCTCCCAGCACTGTCTCCTTTCTAGCAGTGACCACGGTTGGGGCAATTAAATAAGGAACAGTGGAATTCATTCTTTAAGCACGGCTACACCCGCCAACCAGGCAGGTACTATGTCTGCCCCGTTCCTCCCCGTTCCTCAATCCTGGAGCATAGCAGGCCCTCAACCACATTCACTGAATGAATGAATGAATGAATGAATGAAGCCTCTGCAGTCATTACAGTCAACAAATTAACTGAGAGCTAGCCCTGCCCTCCACTCAACACACATACACACATATGCACACACACATGCACATACACAGTGCACACGTTCGCACATGGATGACAGGATAGGAGGAACACTCCTGGGGAGCTCAAAGACCTGGGTTCGAGTCTCCATGCTCCCGCTGAGTATGGGTCACTGCAGATCTTCCTTTCTAGGCCTCGATTTCCCCACCTGGACAATGGGTATAAAGACCTGGGGAAATGAAGGGAGGATTGTGTTGGCAGTGTTAGGAAGAGAGAAAAACCCTGGAAGGGAAAAATGAACTAGGTTTTCCTGTGAGTCACACACCAAAAGACCCTGGATTTGGGGGACAGTCAAAGCCCTGAACACCCCGGGGGAGCATGTGTGCACTTTCCTTGCTGTCCACACACTGAGGTCAAGGTTACAGATAGCAGAGCCCACAGCAGAAGGGGTCCAGATGGCAGGTGACTACGCAGGGGGCAGCCAGCCCGCAGGACAGCCAAGGAGGCAGGCACTTGTTCGACAGAGACATGTTTGTTACGAGAGCTGCCGTGGGTTGTCCTGACTAATACATAAGGGTGCTAGGTCATGTGGCATGATCCCACCTCCCCCGGGGTCAACCATAGCTTCCTGCCAGCCCGGGTCATTCAGCTGCCTGCAGTCCCTGCCACATTCGTCCCCTGAAGCAGAGCCACTCAGAGGCAGCAAAGGTCTCCCCAGCCCTCCCATGAGGTGTCCTCCGTGGGAGCCTGGGAGTGCCAGGGCCAACTCAGAGGGAGGCTTTCCAGGCAATCGGAAGGGGACTCTTGTCCTTGACCCCTGGCTGCAAGCAGGGTGCTGCAGGTAACAATGGCGATGCAGGATGCTGTAAGGGTCCTCTGAAGCATGAGCCAGGGTGAGGCCTCACAGCACCCCCGGAGGACGGGCCACAGCCACCCGCTGTCTCTATTTGGGATGTGCAAATAGTCTGTGTCTGCCCCCTACGTCCGCCTCCATGGCTCACAGCTTTCATCCCCAACGTGCTGCTGATAGGAGAGTCTGAAAAATGCTAATCCTGGAGGGAGCTCCCCGCAGAGTTATAATGAAAAGCTTTCCATAAATTGTGAGATTTCAGCTGGGCCCCGGGTCTGGGGGGCTTTATTAACTGCAGCTTGGTCTCTGTAGCAGTTGCTGCCAATCCACGCTGCTGCCCTTGATGAATTCAATTCATCAAACATGTATCACGTACCCCCAGCATCCAGCACTGTTCCAGGCACCAGGAGCCTGCATCCCATCAGCAGATATTGACTGAGCACCCATTCAGTGCCAGGCAGGGTGGCAGGCTCTGCAAAACAATGGGGATGACAGCCAGGCCTTGCCTGAAATGGACCAGACACAGATATAACATGTCAAAGATGGCACAGTGGGATCTGAACTGTGAGCTCCAGGAAGGCTTCCTGGAGGAGGAAACCCCAGATTGATTCCCAGGGAGAAGAAATGGGCCAGACAAAGGCAAAGGGGGGTCTTCCAGGTAGAGAGACCTCCATCTGCGGAGGGCCAGAGGGAAGGAACCTCAGTCACTAACCCTGAAAGCACCCAACTGCCGGAATAATGCTTCCCCAACCGTATCTGGGCTCCCTAGATGGCAGACATCCACATTCACCTACACCTGGATGAACTGAACAGGTGTTTCCCATTGCTATCTCCACCAAAATCTAGTGCCAAGCCCAGTGGGGAAGACTGATTGGTCAATAGAGTCAACCCAGAAGGCTGTGACCCAGGGCAGTATGACACAGACCCCATGAAAACCCAGAGGAAAGATAGGAAGGCTTACTGGAGGAGGAGGCACAGACACCATTGTAACCCAGAAGAGAGATAGGAAGGCTTCCTGCAGGAGGTGGTACCTGGATTGAGCGGCAACCACCTCAAGCAAAAAGGGTTCATGCTGAGGACGGACTGCAGTGTGTCCTCCCCAGGCCCCTGCACGAATTCCTGTATTGATGCCCTCACTGCCAATGTGACTGTATCTGGAGATAGGCGCTGTCAGGAGATAATTAAGGTTAAACAGGTCAAAGGAATAGGGCCCTAATCCAATAGGACTGTGGCCTTAGAAGAGGAAGTGGGGATACGATCTCTCCCGCTCTCTCTCTCTCTCTCTCTCTCTGCCAAGTGAAGACAGTGAAAAGGCTGCTGTCTACAAACCAGGAAGCCATCCTCCCCAGACAAGTGAAGACAGCCGTCCTCCCCAGACAAGTGAAGACGGTGGAGAGGCTGCTGTCTACAAACCAGGAAACCATGCTCCCCAGATGCTGGCTCTGCCCCTCCCTGATCTTGGACTTCCAGCCTCCAGGATCGTGAGAAATAAAATTCTGTTGTCGAAGCTGCCTGGTTTGTGCTGTTTCCTTACAGCAGCCCCAGCTGACAAATGCAGAGCCCCTCAGTCCCCTCTTGGCCTCTATAACAAAAGAAGTTCACCGTGGAGGTGGGACCGTGGGGCCCCCACGTATTGGCAGGGCACCGAATTTCAGACTGCCGAGTGGTGTGAGGTTCAAGTTCTCGTGGTCCAGCTGGCCTGCTTCTTTGGGTGCTCATCCTGAGGACGCGGGTGGCAGTTCTGGCTGTGTCACCACGCATCCCACAGATAAACTCCTTCATTAAGCAGCCGAGCTCTTGAGTGTTTAAACATGGCATCGAACTCCCGGGGAGTCCTGTCTAAGATCACCAGAGGAGGCCGCATGGCGTGAGCTGGCTTTCAGTTGCCTTTCTGCCATCAAGGGCCGGGCCAGCAATGCCAGCCACAGGCTCTCCCATCCCAGGGGGGCTGCACGAAGCTGTTAGAAGAGGCTCAGAGGGTAGGTGGGCCCCGATGGGCCCGCATGTGGAGCATTTACATGCTTTTTCTCCAAACCAGAAAACAGTTTTTACCATAGCAGAATAAACAGCCTTTCTTTCCAAGTAAAAACCATCTTTAAACGAATCGAGTCTGTCCGCAGCACTCCCATTCCCTCATTCAGGAAGTCGCAGGCCCACGCCCGCCCACGGCACGGGATCAATATGCCAGAGCCACTGAGGAGCTGTGCTGTTCTCAGTCAAATGGCAAATTAAAGACACTCAATGCCAGTATTGTCGTCCCCTTCTTGAAAAAAAAAAAAAGCCACAAACAATCCGCTGGCTGAACTCTAAACTTGTAAAATTAGACTCTCTTTCCCGAGGACAGCACAAAGCCTCTGCCCCAGGTCTGAACACGCTCCCTCCTGCTAAACGCAAGTGGCTGGGACACAGGGGCTCCTGCTGCTGAAAGAGACAAGGTTCCCGTCTCCCCACCCATCCATCCTGGTGGCCGTGGCAAGGGTGACGTGCCCCCACGCCCAGCTCCCATTCCTGGCTAGAACCTTTCTGGGAGAGACTGCCAGGCTGAGCACCCGCTGGGGCACACCCAGTTGGGAGGACCCAGGAGGGCTAGGGAGCTTCAGAGCCTCTGGGACACCCCACCTTTTCCAGGGTCTCCAGTCAGCCACTGAGGCCTCATGGACTGCTGCCCAAGGGCTGTGGCACCCAGAGCCTTCTCTTCTTCCCAAGTGAGTCCTTGACCTTCCTCATCTGGGATTTTCAGTTGGTTGGTCATTAAGGACACTTTGCACTCCTCACTGGGCAAGGCAGGAGACCCCCAAGGGAACCCCAAATCTTGCCCTCAGGGAGTACATGATCAAGTCAACACAGAAGGCAGTGACCCAGGACAGCACAGGGAACCCTGGAAACCCAGGAGAGAGAAAGGAAGGCTTCCTGGAGGAGGAGGCAGCTCCCGGGCTGGGCTGCAGCCACCTCATGCAAGAAAGGTTCATGCCAGTGGCCCTGGTCCCTCTCTCTGCCTCTGCTGACTGGTGTCTCCTCACTCAGACCCACTTTCATCTGCCGAAGCTCCGTCAGGACAATCTCCTCTTGTGACCTTCCATGGCTCCTGTACCCTGAAAAGCAGCAGCCAGGCTCCACAGTCTGGGACCCAAGGCCCCTGCCAGTCTGCCTCAGTTATCATCTGCTCTGGTTAACTGAGGTCTGTGAACACATGTGACCTCTAAGGCATTGTGGGGACAGTGCCAGGCTGCGGGAGGCCTGGGATCGAGTCCCAGCTCTCTTTCACTTTTGCACCTTTGGACCCAGGGCAGCACAGGGAGCCCTGGAAAGCCAGAAGAGAAAAAGGAAGGCTTCCTGGAGAAGGAGGCAGCTCCCAGTCTGGTCTGGGCCGCAGCTGCCTCATGCAAGATGTGAGCACATCCCCCCCTGGCCCTGTGTCCTCCACCAGTAAGATATGGGAGCTTACTGGCCAGGGACTGAATGTGGCTGTGTCCCTTCTAGTCCTGGTACCAGCCCCAGTTCCAGCACCAGGCCCAGCCAAACTGCCACCCCTTTGTCTTGGAAACCTTGGATGGTGCATCTCCAACGTCAGGCCCTGTGGGTGCCTTCCAGAGCCTCTCCCTTCGCCTGCACCCTGCTCCGTCCTGGCCCACGCAGGCGGCTCCCTGGCCCGGCCTCAGGCCTCCCCAGGCTCTTTCACTGCTCCAACAACAAGCCCACTCTATCCAGCAGTGGCTCCAGCTGCCAGGCTCCCGCACCCTCTGTCTCCCCCTTCCTAGGAGGCACCGTGAGGCTGTACCCACTTCCCACTCGAGAAGACTCAGGGTCCAAGTCATGCCGTGAGGACCAGCACAGGCCTGGGGACCCAGCTGGTGACTCTAAGAGACTGTTTACCCGCTCAGCAGGGGGGCGAGGGGGACAGCAAGGATGGTGACAGTTACACCCACCACAAAGGGACACTGGGAAGATGGATGGGAGGCAGACGGGGAGCCTCCGGCGGGGCAGCTGGCTCTCGGCAGGGCACGGAGCACGGTGCCGGCCACGGTGCTGATTAATGGTGGTGCTGGTCCCAGCACTGGGCCTCCATGCTGCACTGCAACCCCGGGCTGTCGGCCTCATGCCAGGCTCCTAAATCAGGGCTGCACCCGGCATCAGAGAAAGGTCCCGCAGGGGGAGCATCTGAACTCGTTCAGCTCTGCTGAGCAGCCCAGGGCCCCCATGCTCCCACGCCCTCAGACGCAGCAGCCCACGCCAGACTAAAAGAAACAGGGATCTGACTCGGCCCACAGTGCTCTGGAAGCTTCTGCTGGTGGTCTGGTCCTCTGGTGAGAAGGATGGATGAGGTCCCAGGAGGAACCACCTGGGAGCAGAGGCACCTCTCCATCCCCTCTGCCAGCTGTCTGGAGGGCAGGGCTGGCCGCCAAACAGCAGAAAGTGCAGGGAGGGAGGGGCTGGAGCCTCAGCTGGTGGAGGCCATGTCTTCCAGGGAGGAAACCATGCTCTCAACAGAAAATCAAAATCAACCGCCCACTGCGGCCAGGCACTCTGTGCAGTGCTGGGTGGGGCATGAGACAGTAAGCAGTGAGGGGGACCGCATGGCGGCCTCCTACATGACAGGCCAGCATCCTCATGTCCACACCCGCCAAATGGCCTTACCTAGAAAAAGCATCTTTGAAGCTGTAATGAAGGATGTCAACAGGAGGCGATGGGGCCGGGCGCGGTGGCTCGAGCCTGTCATCCCAGCACTTTGGGAGGCCGAGGCGGGTGGATCACCTGAGGTGAGGAGTTTGCGACCAGCCTGGCCAACACAGTGAAACCCCATGTCCACTAAAAATACAAAAATTAACCAGGCATGGTGGCAGGCACCTGTCATCCCAGCTACTCAGGAGGCTGAGGCACGAGAATCACTTGAACCCAGGAGGCGGAGGCTGTGGTGAGCTGAGATCACACCACTACACTCTAACCTGGGCAACAAGAGTGAAATTCCATCTCAAAAAAAGTAGTATCTATATGAGGAGATGGTCCCAGGTGAGTCAGGTAGGCTTTAAATCCAGTGACAGGTGTCCTGATAAGAGACAGGAAAGAAACCCACATGGAGATGAAGGCAGAAAGTGACGTGACACAGCCACAAGCCAAGGGATGCCTGGGGCCACCAGAAGCTGGAAGAGCCGGAAGGATCTGCCCTCAGAGCTGCAGAGGGAGCACAGCCATGGGGACCCATGGATTTTAGACTTCTGGCCCCCAGGACTGGGAGAGGATACATTTCCACTGTTTTAAGCCACTCAGGTTGTAGCAATCTGTTATGGCAGCCAGGAGCCAGCTGACCTCAGTTCCAGAACCATCTCTACTATAAACAGCCTGTCTGATCTCCAAGGCATAGCACCCTATAGACTTCAGAACATGAATGGACGGGGAGACATGGCCCCTTCACCTCGAGCTCTCCCAGGATCTGCACAGTGAGAATGTCCTGGGTTCTCACAGTGAATGGCAGATGTTTCTTGAGCACCTACTATGTGCGGACACTGCACTGAAGGCCGTGAACAGCTTGCTTCATTTCACAGGCATGGAAACAGGCTCAGGGAGGTTGATGAAGGAGCCGGAGGCCAAGCAGTGGGTGTGCAGGGAAGCCAGGACCTGAACACAGGCCGTCTGACCTCAGCCTCAGCTCCTTCCCTTCATACCTCCTAGCTCTGGAGAAAGAAACAACTGGATGGGGAAATTGTGCATCCATCTCAGCAGGACGCCCTCCTGCCCTGTCCAGTCAGAAATGGCTGGGGAAGGAGCTGCATGCCTGAGTGAAGGGGGCACAGTCCTGCCCCTCCATGGCTGTTCACAGGCCCCCTGGGTGCAATCCTTCAGGCTGATCCTCTGACCTCATGATGGCTCAGAATCATGCACTTCAGGTCTCCCCAGATCAGACGCTGAGGCAACGCTGTATAACCCCATCCCTGCTGGTCACATCAGGGCTGCCTGTGAAGGATCCTACAAACTCAGATTCCTAGAGGCCAAGGGACAAGATCAAAGTGCAAAGGATCCCTTGCTCCCATGGTCCAAGTCCTTAAGTGGCTCCCAGCAGGGACAGGAGAAGCCAGAACTATCCAAGGCTCCCCGAGTTCTGGTCCTGCCCCACTCTTCCATCTCCTTTCTCCCTACGACCCCTCACACTGAGGCTATGGTCAGAGCCAGCTCCCACCTCCTGCATGGGTCCCACCTATGTTTGGTGGAAACCCTGGGCCTGAACCGCCCAGCACACAGTGCTTGTCTGAGCTCCTGTGCTGCAGAAACTGCTGTCAACCCAATGTCAGCCCACAATGGCAGGCACAGCAGAGGGCCAGAGACCACTCTGCAAAGCTCTAAGCAGTGGCCCAAATGAAATGACCCCAGAGTGGGGGGCAGGGGGGCACCATCCCTGGAGTGAACGGTTGAGACTCCGGATCCAGGGGCTGGAGAACCTGGAGTTACTCCAGACCCCCGCCCTGAGGCTCTGCAGCACAGTTTCTAGCACTCTCCTTTCCATCCACAAACATCTACCAAAGCCCTACTGAGTGCCAGGCACTTTGCCCCAGCCTTGCCTCCAGCTAGCACCCACCCACTGCTCCCCTGCAAAGTAGCCCAGGAAGAACTGCCTACATGTACACCTTCTCTTTCTCGGATCACTCTCTCCCCGACACCATCCTGCAGGGAAATTGTGACTCCCTCCAACTCTCAGTCACTCTAGGTCATATCACACATGCATGCTCAGTATCTGCCTCCCCTACGGGACATGAAGCTCAATGAGGCAGAGACGACCTGGTCTTGCTCACCATGGTGTCCTAGAAAGGTGCCAGGAACATGGGGGATACTCCACAAATGTTTAGGGAAGAAGGGAGGAAATGAGTGAAGGAATGAGTGAATGAATGAATGAGGGAATTAATGGATGAATGAATGAATGAGGGAATGAGTGAGTGAATGAGTGAATTAATGAGTGAATTAATGGAAGAATGAATAAATGAGGGAATGAGCGAAGGAATGAGGGAATGAGCGAATGCATAAATGAATGAATGAATGAACGGATGAATGAATAAATGAATGCATGCATGAATGAGTGAGTAAAGGAATGAATGGGTGAATTAGTGAATTAATGAGTGGGTATGAAGGAATCAGTGAATGAGTAAGTTTTTACCTAGACTTCCCTCCCCAGATGCTGAAACTCCCCCTTCCCAGCCATCCTGGCACAGACAAGCATCTTAGTGGGTAATGTTTGCTGATGAGAGGCCTGGGTTCCATAGGGCAAGACCCCCCCAGTAGGTGAATCCCAACTCCACCACCCGCCGCTGGGTGAGCCTGGCAGTGAGACTATCGCACCACTCAGCCTCAGTTTCTTTCCTCATTTGTGTGTTATAGACCAAAACACCGCCAATCTGGGGGCTTACAGCCACTGGCGTGCCTGGCACCACCTGAGGACCAGCTGTGCCACCCTTTCCCGCCGGCTCCCGCCCAGGCTCACCCTGTGATTGGGTGGGGAACTAAGAATAGATTCTCAGATCTAGGCTGCTTTGGTGCTCCTTATAATACACAGCTACATCCTCATTAAGTCAGGACAGCATATGGCACAAAACAGTCCAACAGTACAAACTGAGTTCATTTATACCCTGCGATCCTGAGTTCTCTGCTTTCAGAATGAATAAGGTATTTTACAGGCTTATGCACTGAGACCATGAGATTTTTCCCCAAACATCATAATGTGGTCTACTTTTTAAAGGGATGGAGGGAAAGATTCTGTCTTACAAACGTGTCCATCACTCTGGTGGACCTTCGAAGACGTCCTCGAATAACCGCATGTTGATATTTAAATATCATCAGGAAGCAAAGGCCCTACAGGCCAGAGAGACAGTAAGAGCAGCAGTCCGCGCTGACGGGATCTTCCCATCTATAGTGACAGCCTCCCTCTCGGGCCGGGAACCGAGCCATGAAGGTGGCCCTGGGCTAAGTTCCATGGGAAAGGCCACAGTAGTGAAACCGGGCCCTGTGGTTAGTGTGAGTCTGGAGCGGAGGGCCAACATAGGGTTCCCATTCCCCTCGGGAGCTCCACGGGGCAGAGCGGCGAGGAAAGCAATTCCAGGAGTGGCTGTGTGGAGCTTCCACCACACACTGGCGTGTGCCCGTGCAGCAGGGAGCGCATGCTGCCCACCATGTCCCGAGTCCTGGCAAATACGGTCCCTCGGCAGTCATCTCTGGCACGCAAAGGAATAAGAAGGAACCCAGTCCCCACCCATGGACGGCACTGAAACCTCCGAGGCCCCAGCTGTGATTAGTACGAAGGATCATCCCAGAAGGGAAGGGCACGAGGTGAGAGGAAGGAGGGACTGTGACGCAATTATTCTTACAGGCGAGCCTGCAGCCCCAGGCTGCCTTCAAGATTGGAGTCTGGCCACTCACTGCCCACACACATGGCCCAATGGAGGCTCACAGATTCGCTGGGATTGCAAGAACCAGATGGCAATGACATGAGCGTGCCTGGCAGTGACCAGAGACACACAGAGGATGGAAAGCTCTTATTTGGCTCTGGAATAAGAGCAGGACGACTGGACCCACCCACAGCCCAGCAGCAGGCGAGAAGGCCCACGTGCTGGAGGCGGAGGGGATGCAGCAGGCGGGAGAAAGGGCAAGGTCTCCAGAGCACAGCGGCCGGACGTGGCCCCTCGAGAGTGGGATCCCTGGAGGAGGGGACGCCCGGAATGATGGGGCCACAGAGAAATGAGAGAGTTTCGCCAACATGTCAGCACAGTTGCTGACAAGCCGAGACAGACAAAATGGTCCACCTGAGAGAGAACGATTTCTCGCTGAAACAGCAGCCCCTTCTGAAGAACACAGCGCATGCTGTGGCGAGAGGGACCCCACCCTCCGCTTCCATCCCTGAGCCTGACAAGGAAGAAGTTCTGTGCAGCATGAATAAAGCTGAAGGCCTCAGGATGTTTTCTGCTGGGTTTTATCATATATCTCCTTTCACAAAGCTGTGCTTCAAAAATCTAGAGCTACTGTGGGCATGGCACACTCGGACACGGGACTCACATCTGTGGTGTGGCAAACCTGGATTCAATGCATGAAGGCCTCGCATTGGGATCTTTGGGCAATGGGAGAAAGAGCTTTGAATATCTGTTCCCACATTAACTCACCTGTGTGGCTTGACTCATGCCTACTGAGTGCTGGATAAGGACACTTCCTAAGCCCTCACCAGGTACCAGGTGCTGGCTGAGCACTGTACTTGTGTTATACCATTTGTTCACTCATTCACTCATTCATTCACTGTAGTTCATCCATCCCTTGCTATAGTCATCATATGCAGTACTAGTCACCTCTGCATTTACAAAAGGGGAAACTGAGGCAGAGCACTACCAACACAAAATGCTGGTGAGGATGTGTAGCAACAAGACTATCATTCATTGAGGATGGGAACCGAAATTGGTACAACCACTTTGGAAGACAGATTGGCAGGTCCATACAGAGCTAAGTATATTCTTACCATGCCATCCAAACATCACGTCTAAACACTGGCCCTCCCGGAATGGCATGCAGTTCTTCCCCCCGTGAGTGAACAATGACGGGGTCATCCTTCTGTAAGAAGTAAAAGAGAGGGGCTCCCCAAATGCCCACCCTGCTGCGGTTTAAATTAGAAGGAACACACTCATTCACATAACAATAGTTTCAAAACCCTGGAATTTTCCAAAGGTCAGGTTTGGTCCCGTCCTCCCATCCTCACCTCTCCAGAGCTCAGTCGTTTTTTTAAATTGTCTGAAAAAGGCCCCGGGAGAGACCCAGTGTCTCTCAGAAACCCATGTGTGACTTCCTGGGTGTGGAGTTCCTGTTTCTCTGTGGGCCCCGAGATGAAGCTGCAGCAGCAGATGTGACCAGGTAGGCTGCATTGCCTGAGTTGTGACTCTTTTGTCCTTAGGAAATATGAGTAATGCCACCCAAAAAGGAGACAGAGAGGCCTGAATTCCAGACTGATCACTTCATAGTCCCAGGAATGTTCCAAAGTTATCAGAGGCTGCAACCGAAGCTGCACCATTTGATCTGAGAGTGTGGTCAGTTTCCAGAAAGAGAGGTTTGAGGTCTGAAGTTTAAGGTCAGCTGGGAGTCAGGATGTAACTGGAAGGGTCTCCCTGGCAATGATGACACCTTTGCCTGAGAGTTGGAAATATGTAACACAGTGGATTGAGGGGTGGGGTGGGGGTGTGTATGTCCAGAAATAGATCTTTTTCCCAAATTCATAGATTGTCCTGTTAACTGTAAATACAAATGTTATGCATAACAGGTACAGAACATTCCCTTCGTCTGTTTCCACAAACACAGCAGACCTGTGAATGGAATGGGCTCCAGCCTCCTTCCCGTGCACCCCCTTGTCATTCCGGGGCTGGACACTCAACCCTGTACTTCCTGCTTTACAGTCAAGCCTAAGGCCTGAGCCCTGCCTTGACAACGCAGGGAATAGTGGCCTTGACGCCTGTGAGAGACAGAGACAGCTCAGTGAACTAGGCTCAGGGAGTAAGCCACCAAACGGCATTTCAAGCCACTACAAATGACAGCGAAATGAAACTGGCCGCTGCATGTATTGTAAGAGCATGGGGTCACCCCAGTGGCCATTGATATCGCCATTCAGTTCAGGAAGGCTCTCCTGAGCTACTGATTTACTTTTACCTCCTCTTCTTTTCCTCTTTACTTTGGCTGTGGGGAAACTCAGAGACAAACCTTTGGTCCAACTTCAGCAACACGGCAAGTATTTTATGTACTGAGCCTGTCTCTAGCTTTGTCTGATTTTTTCCTTGCTGATTTTATTTTTACACTGTTTTTACAACTTTGTAAGCCATTCAATTCCTCTTTTTGAACAACAACCAAAAACGGGAGGAGGGGTGTATCAATACGGAAAAACGTGTAAACTGTATTTCCAGAACACCCTTGCAGACAGCTAGGATCACAGCTGTGGTTTCGGTTCTCCCATAGGAAGCACTGGAGCAAAACTTAAATTAGGTGGTGGGGGTGGGTGTTCGTTTTGCGGGGGTAGATGGTGACCACCAGAGTCGTTCCCTGGACGAGGACCTGCAGTGGCTGACCTCCTGACTGTGGCTGGCTCTGCGGGGTTTTCTAGAAGCCCAATCTAGGAGATCCAGGCTGCAGCTTGCTCCTCAAGCCTTTCTAAGGGCTTTGAGAGAGGTCACTCCTGTGTCAGACCCCCTCCGGGTGAGCCAGCTAGAGGGGTCTCCTTTATCTGTACCTGCATCCCAACTGATCCATTTTGCTTGAAAACAGGGAGCCTTTGGTGGCAGCAAACGCAGAACACAAAGGGAGGCTGCTCTCTGTGTTGGATGTCCCTGTCCCATCTGAGGACAGCTGACCCCATGAGCGCATGTACTGGGCCCACACATCAGAGGTGCTCAGAGATGCCTGCTGCAGGAAGGCCAGGAGGAACGTGCCTGGATCTATGAAACAGATGTACGCTGGGGGCACTAGCACTGCAAAGCTGGCACCTTGTCCTTTGTAAATGTCACCCAACAGGCAGAGCTGGACCTGTGGGCAAGGGAGGGCTAAGCAGACCCTGAGCTGTTTGTGCTGTGTGCAAATTGCCTTCCTCATGAACAACTCTTGGGGCATTGCAATAGTCTGCCCTCCTCCTCCCATCACAAAACAGAGGCAAAGCCCTCCAATGCCCAAGGAGTTGATTATGATGAAGAATGAAGATCCCAGCACACTCAGTGAACTAATCCCAGCCAGGTAGACATCAGTGCTAGCCATGCAGTTAGACACCAGGCTGCTCAGAGGAGAGACGGATGCCATGTCAGAGGCTGTGATGCCCATGCAGGCCCCCTACCAGGTGGGGACTCACATGCTCTTGATGAACACAGTTGTGCTGGGCCCAGAGTGCAGCGTGGGGCTGCAGAGGAAGGAGAAGGCACTGGGGAGCCGCCGGATAGGGCCCTGGTTCTGCCACTGCTCTGCAATCTTCAGCCAACTGCTGAGCCTCTCTGTGCCTCAATTTCTTTCTTTCTTTTTTTTTCTTTTTTTTGAGATGGAGTTTCACCCTTTTTGCCCAAGTTGGAGTGCAGTGGCACAATCTCGGCTCATCAAAACCTCCACCTCCCAGGTTCAGGCGATTCTCCTGCCTCAGCCTCCTGAGTAGCTGGGATTACAGGTGTGCACCACCACGCCTGGCTAATTTTGTATTTTCAGTAGAGATAGGGTTTTACCACACTGGTCAGGCTGGTCTCAAACTCCTGACCTCAAGTGATCCACCCGCTCCAGCCTCCCAAAGTGCTGGGATGACAGGCGTGAGCTGCCGCAGTGGCCTCAGTGCCTCAGTTTCTTCATGTGTCACAGGCATAATCAGGCCCACTACCAATGACAAGATAGCCACAAGCTAAGCAGAGGGGTGCTCAGACCTCCCATGCACACCGCAGTGTCCAGAGCCAGTGGTGTAGCCTCCCCCAGGGCCATCCCTGAAGGCCGCAGAGCTGCAGAATCTCCCACTAGGCACTCCCAGCCACCATCAGGTCGAAAGCCCCGGGGCACAGATAAGGAGCTCCAGACAGATGAACAGCTGCCCCCAGTGCTCTGCCGGAGGACAGGCATGTGGGCAGGCTGCCTGGGAGCATCCCAGGATGGGCCCTCCAGAGGCCAGCTGGCCAGGGCAGGTGGCCACCCCCACATTTTTTTGCTCCCAGAAGCTAAGAGTCAGAGGGAGTGGTGTTGAGAGCACAGGCAGCAATTCATCCCCCCAACCTAATCTAGTAATCTCTCCCCGTGACCTTCAAGCAAATCAACAGTTTCTGCAAGCAGATCATGAAACCTTAGCTTGCCCCAGAAATTCCCAAGCCTAGAGGACCTTGCTGACCGTAGAAGTCCTGCTCTTTCCCCAAGACTCCTGGTTACCCTAGTGGGGCCCTGTTTCTCGTCTTCACAGAAAGCCTGTCTGCACTCGGGAGAGGGTACGCACATACTCATGCCTGCTGCCATGCGAGACGCGCACAGGTGGAGACCCCCACTCAGGGGGGTGGGGGGGATGATCAGCAGCCAGGGTCACAGAAACCTTTGGCTTAAAGCTCCTCCTCTGTGGAATGTCTGTACAGAAGAAGATGAGCCCCCTTCTCCTCTGCCTTCACCTCCCTCTCCCGCTCCTCCGTCCCCGGCCTCCTTTCTCACAGCAGGAAAGTTTATACTGAGCTTTGTGAAGCCAAATATGATCCCCACCCACCCTCCATACACAGCCGGAGCCCAGGAGAGATGCTCACAGGCCGTGGGGGCAGGGAGAGCCTCCCGAAGGAGATGTCTCCTGTCCTGGGGCTGGACAGTTAACACAGCCGAGGTGTTTAAAGGCCCAGAAGCAGAAAACAGCCACAGGGTCACTAGTGTGGACAGAACAGCCCACTGGTCATGAGATTTACAGCCACATGGCTTCCCTTGCAATCCTGGCCCCACCGCTGAGAGGGTCTCTGTGCCTCAGTTTCCCTACGGAATTGGCTGCACACAGGCACATCAACTCTTAGCACAGGGTCTGGTACACGATGGAAGCTCTTCTGCTCCACCGGGTGTGGCTGGAGAGAAAGTTCTGGAGGGGAAGTAGACGGAGATGAGGTCAGTTCTGGCCCACCTTCTAAGCTGCATTTAGGAGCTTGGATTTCCTCTGGAAGTCCAGAAGGGCTGGAAGCTTCCAAGCAGAGAAGTGGTTTTAGGAAGCTCCCTGGCTGCGAAGTGCTGTAGGCCAAGAATGAGTCCCACCTGAGTTTCCAGTGCATTTCCCGGGGCCTGGAGCGGGGCGGCAGGAAGCGGCAGCAGTGAGGGGCTCACAGCCCCCTCGGACAACAAGGGCCTCCCTACAGCAGGACAAGGGGGCAGACCAGGAGGAGATGGCTTAGGCGAGGGGGCTGAACAGAAGAGACAGAACATGAAGCCCATTCCAGCAAGTGGGAGGACGCCTGCCCCAAGGCGAAGCTGGGGGCTTGCCTTGACTGCGGGAGGGAACCGCCTGGCGGGGGGTCCCAGGTTCCCGCACTCCAGGCACTCCCTCAGCACAGGGCGCAGGCAGGCTGCCTTCCCAGGAAGAGCAATCTCCTCCACAGCCCCATGACATCTCAGCAGCACACCAGAGGACTATCCACGCACTGACCCACAACACGGACTAAAGTGCAGCAGCCCCCAAGCCCCTTCCCAGGGCTGCCAGGGAGCCACACAGGCTGAGCGGCGCTGGTGGCTGGAAGGGAACTTAGAACAGTGGCTGCTCAGCTCACACGGAAGGATCTATATTATCTTCCAGTAACTGGCAGAAACTGCCCCCATTCGCGGTATGAGCAGAGTAATTCCCCACTGAGCCCGAAGTTTTTACCCTGCCATCTCACACCCTCCAAGCCCAGACCAGGCACTTACCCAGATGCACTTGATCTTGCATTCTTGTTGTTTCAGGGACTAGGAACGCCAGGGTTTTGACACAGGTGTGTACTCAATATAAACTTAATGAATGAATGAATGAGTGCATGGTTGAATAAATGAGGCAGGACAGAGTCAGACCCTCTCTAGAACCACAGTAGCATCACGGTACTGCACATCAAAGCTCATGCACCTTGCAGAGAACTGTCTCCGTTCCTCACTCAGAGACTACTTACTTAGTCTGATTGTAACACTAGAAAGAACAGCAATCCAGGTTTCTGGATCACAGGAGAACAGAAGCATAAAATCACCAGGGGAAGAAATTCTAGATCCAGCTACACAAGCAGCAGCAGGAAGCAACGGCTGAAAGTCTGGCCTCCGAATTCTAAAGGAAAAATCACACCACACCCACGATGACCCAAGGCCTCTCAGGCTGGGGACATTCAGCCTCTCCAAAGTCGCCCCTTAACCCAGTACCGTCTCCTCTGCCACGTCACAGAGCAGACACAGGTGATTCCAGGCATCATTCAGTATCCGGTCCTGAGGCGGACACATGATAGGTGCTCTACCTACAATCAATCAATTGATTGCTCAGATTTACTTGGATACATTTGATTGGAAAGTACCCTGTGATCAGACCTGTCTGCAGAGCCCCTGTCCCTACAGCTCTGTCCTCGTGCTCCTGACCGTGACCATGAGTCACGGAGAAACGTAACAGTCCTATATGTTTCCCCAGCAGGTGCCTGCTGGATGCAGAGGCATCATCTCTCTAACGCCTCCAACAAGCCACAAACCAGTGACGCTTATGCCCACTTGACAGATGAGGAGACCAGGACTCCACGTGGCGAGTAAGTAGGACACACTTGGCAACCATGAAGATGCTCCTTTACTCCCAGAAAATTATATGATGCGTTTGGAGAGATTCTCACCAAAATTCATTACAAGAAAAGGCAACGTGTTGGCATGAAAAGGTGTCAGGCTTAGGTGGTGAGAGCCCAGGTGCTGACACACCCATCATCTTGTTAAACACACGGGCAATCCCACAGAGCATATGCTGTGGGTACGCCATGTTGGAGACATGGGCGCCACGGCTGAGTCAGGAAGTACCACGTGATGGGGGAGCAGGAGTTGAACCCAAGACTCCCCATCTCGCTTTGAGTCAGCCTGACCCCCCTCCCTCTAGAAGACATGGATGTGGGATGCACCAGGTCTACACAGAGTAGGCTCCACACACATAATTTTACAACAAACAAACCCTCCTGATATGGTTTGGATCTGTGTCCCCACCCAAATCCCATGTTGAAATGTAATCCCCAGTGGTAGAGGTGGGGCCCGGTGGGAGGTGACTGGATCATGGGATGGATTCCCCTGCTGCTGTTTCTGCGATAGTGAGTTTTCATGCGATCTGATTGTTTAAAAGTGAGCAACACCACTCCGACTCTTCCTCTTCCTCCTGCTCCAGCTACATGAGCTGCTGGCTCCCTGTTTGCCTTCACCATGATTGTAAGTTTCCTGAGGCCACCCTGGAAGCCAGGCAGATGCCAGCATCCTGCTTCCTGTACAGCCTGCAGAACTGTGAGCTAATGAAATCTCTTTTCTTTATAAATGACCCAGCCTCAGGCATTTCTTCATAGCAGCACAGGAATGAACCAATACACCTCCCTCACCCATGATGGATAAATGAAGCGGAGCCCTCTTCCAGCAATTCCAAAACAGTGCACCTGAAGTTCTCCACTTCAGGATTTTCAGTACTTCACAGCGTCTGCCAACGGGGAAGGGGGTTCCCAGTCCAACGTCTGTCTGGTCAGATCTGTTTTCAGGTTGGCTGGGCAGATGGGATGCCAGGAAGAGAGGAGAGAGGGTGAAAGGTCACAGGAGGGAACATTGCCATGTTCAAAAAATCCAGGCCAAGAGCAGGAGAGAGAGACCCACTTGTGTCTGCAAACCTAGAGTCAGAGATGTTAAAATATAGTGTCTGAGGGGGAGGTGGGGGGTCTGTCCCACCTGTGGGGGATGTGTGGAGGCCAGGTGGAGGTTGGGGGTCTGTCCCACCTGTGGGGGATGTGTGGAGGCCAGGTGGAGGTTGGGGGTCTGTCCCACCTGTGGTGGATGCGTGGAGGCCAGGTGGAGGTTGGGGGTCTGTCCCACCTGTGGGGGATGTGTGGAGGCCAGGTGGAGGTTGGGGGTCTGTCCCGCCTGTGGGGGATGTGTGGAGGCCAGGTGGAGGTTGGGGGTCTGTCCCGCCTGTGGGGAATGTGTGGAGGCCAGGTGGAGGTTGGGGGTCTGTCCTGCCTGTGGTGGATGTGTGGAGGCCATGCTGGTTCCATGTCATAGACCGCAGCATGGTCCCCTTAATACCCCGACACATGTAACAGGCTCACTTCTGAACCAATCCCTGGGGCACTAAATGCATCCAAGTAGCCTGGGGGAGGGAAGCACAGCCTCCAAGCTCCATTCTCAGCTGGGCACACCAAGGTTCACTGCCACACAGCTTTCAGATGACAGAGCCGGCTTTTACCCCTGGACGTCCAGTTCCAAATTCACATGGAGACACAGTCTGCATTCAGTCTTCAGGATGCTGTCTCCTGCAGGCAGCATGCCTCCCAGAAATCCCTGGCCAGCCCCACTCCTTTCCGGAAGCTTCAGTCTCTCAGTGGGGGTGCAAAGGTGGAAGGATGGGGTCCTCTGTGTCCACTCACCCCTGGGCACCCACCCCACATGCTGAGGGCTGATTTCTGGGCACACCTGAGTCTCTTTCTCTCTCTCTGCCTCAGTCTTTCTGGTCATGGAGGCAGCCCCAGCCTCCTCCCAGCACACAGCCAGTGTCCCTCCAGCAATGACGACGGGTGGGAGCAGCTTTCAGCTGGATTCTGCCATGGTCCCCAAGGCAGAGGGAGGGCCCAGACAAGGACTGAGGTGCTTCCTGCTGGGCACACCAGGCAAAAAGGGCTAGTTTTTCACCTCTCTATCCACCTCCCTCAGCCTTCCACTGACAGGTCCTCTCTCCCTGAGTGGGGTAAGACTATCAGTTCATCTTCATCTTCCTTGATGTGCATTTGTGTCTGTTTTGTGTCTTTGTAAATATTCATAAGGGATCCTGAGGGGTCTCGTTGGAAGCTGCTTGCCAGATGCCGTTGGAAACGACAAGTCCTTTCCCACCTCTGCAAGCTCATGTTCTAAAGCCCACTGAGGCACATGCAGAGGTAGCAGCCCCCTACCCAGAAACACCCCTGCAGCCTTCCGCTGCATAGCTCTGTTCCACGTGGCAAATCCCAGAACTCCATCACACTGGTCCAGGGCCCACTGGGTGGGAAACACCAGCCCTGAGAAGAAATGATTACAGAGCAAAGAGGGTCTTTGGAGAGCCTGTACTGGTGGGGGAAGTTGGAGCAGGAATGCTCTGGAAACTTTTGCAGGGTTCTATTTGAAGAAACATTCCTTCCCACCTCCACCAGAGTTCAGGTTACGCCCTGAAGCGAGAGATCTGACTGCGATTATGGAAGGCTGTAGTGCCGCAGATGGCACTATTCCTCCGCAAATTGTCCGTCCCCTGGAAATCCCCCAGCCCCACCTCACGCTGGTGGGATACCCCACTCCTCCCTGCAAGAGGCTTCCCAGGCCAGCTCTCCAGAATGCACTGGAAGGCTTCACCTCCGAGGAAGCCTGCGTGGGCGTGCACCTAGTGATTTACAGCAGGTCCTGGCCTGTTTCACTTAGGCCCCCAGCACATAAATTGGACTGGATACATTTACAAAAGAAACTAGCCTGCTATAGCACAAATGTGTACATTCTATTATTACCATATTTCATTGGTTCTAAGACCCGCGTTTATTTTCCACATCTTAGCATCTCTAAAATCAGAACATGGCTTATAATCAATGCCATTCTTCAGCGGTGAATAAAATAATGAGCAGCGCAGAGTGCATCCAGGAGAGTTTTTAGATGAGATGAAATACGCACTCTGAAATGTTTAAAGACAGCAAAGCAGAGACTGCACCTCTTTAGTGTCGCCATTCTACCTCTCTCAGTCCGGAGAAACTTGCCGCAGGCTTTTAATATTATCTTATTGTAATGAGGATGGAGTCCTTTAAGATGAATTTGCACTAGAGGTAAGATATTGTGCTCAGCAGTTAATCAATGTTATCCAAGATGAGTCCCATGAGTCCTCAAAAGCGCCTCCCGTTGGCAGCCCCCACCACCGTTATCCCGTGCAGGTACGTGAAGGTGCACACACACTTCCCATATCCCAGGCATGTTGTCTCTGTTCCTAAAGAGCCCACAGAGCTCCTGCCACCTCTGGGTGAGGACAGGACTCCTTAGCGACACCCAGAGCCCGTCACCCGCTGGGACCTGCCTCTGCACCCTGGGGCTCCCACGCAAGGTCCATCCTTCCTGTCCCCTGAACACACACTCTCTGCTGCCTCAGGCCCTTGCACATGCTGTACCTGCAGCTCTTCTCCACCCGGGAAACTCCTATTCATCCTTCAAGACCTTGCGCAACCCACTCATGCCATCATTGTGAACTTAGCTCCTGCCACACACTGGCCGCCATCCCAGACACTGAGAACACACACCACGGTAAACAAAACACACCCCTCTCACGGCGGACGGGAGCCTCGAGATGAACAGGATGATGAAGTCAATAGCATTTTAGATAACAGGTGCTCTGGAGGAGAACGCCACTGGGAAGAACCATGAGAAAGGGCTGGGAGTGTTGACATCTCAGACACAGTAGCTGGGGAGGCATCCCTGCGAAGGTGGCATTAGAGTACAGGCCTGAAAGAAGCGGGGAAGGGCATTCCAGGAAAGGGGAACAGCAGAAATGAAAGACCCAAGGCTGGAGCATGCCTCCCAGGTTCAAGGAGCAGCAGCGAGGCCAGCACAGGTGGGAGGGACAGAGGAACAGGAGATGGGGTAGAATAGGAACGGGCTGAATTGTTAAGGCCTTGTGGGCCACTGGGATCATTAGACTCTTTCTCTGAGAGCACTGGGGAGTGGCAAGAGGGCTCAGAGTGGAGAAGCGACATCTCCAGGGCAGAGGGTGATGTTTTGACAGGGTCCCTCCGGCTCCTGCTGGGCACAGAGGAGACAGAAGCAGCAGGATGGGAGCAGGGGACCGGCTGGGAGGTCATCCGCATACCACCTGCCTCCTCGGGGGCCTGGCCTGGGGTCATCACGGAAATGTCCCCTTCCCTTAGCAAGAACTGTGCTCCACTCTTTTATACACATGCCTGGTGCCTACAACAGTGTTTTATACACATGCCTGGTGCCTACAACAGTGTCTAGCATGGGCATGAAGGAATGAATGAAGGAATGAATGAATGAATGAACCAACAAGCGAGAACAGGAGAGAATGTAAGAATCCTAAATAACCCCTCCTTTCATTTCAGTGGGGCTGGGTTTCTAACCAGGAACTTCATTCCCCAGTGGGGTACATGGTTGTAATTCAGTAAGTAAAGTCTTTTCTTTTTCCTTGACATTCTTCAAGTCCTGAGAGTTCTATTTATTTCACATTTGGTAAATGCTTCACAAAAAGGTAACGAAATCTGTGTTTTGGTCTTCACCTTCTAGACAGTGGCTTGAAGGGCAACGGCTGGATCTAGGAGGGATCTTTTTTTTAGCAGAAGGGCACATTTTAATTTTAGGTTAAGTGTTCTAAACAACCATCTTCTTAGCAACAGTTAGTCCCCAGACGTGAGTTTTCAAACATCCAGCTTCAGGGAGATGTGGTGGCGGGACCTGTAGCTGTGGGGGCAGATCCCACCCAGCTCCCTGAGAGGGAGGGTCCTGCCAGCTGGAGGGAATCAGACCCCAGGCCAGATCCAGGTCGTAATCAGGTGAGCAAACAGAAGGGCCAGCACAGGTGGCTTCCAGGCAGCGGAGTTCGGACAGGCCCAGCACAGCTCCCCCTATAAGGGTGAACGCAGCCCGGGGGAGCTGCCACTTGCCGTTGATTTCTGGAACAAGGCACGCTGGCAGGTGCTGCACCCACAGGCATGCTCTCGGCTCCTGGTGCCACCTGCTCTGCGGCCCTGGTCACAGGTAGCATCCCCAAGCATCACAGATGCCTCTGGATGAGATTTAAAATCCACATCATGGGCCAGGCGCGGTGGCTCATGCCTGTGATTCCAGCATTTTGGGAGGCCGAGGCGGGTGGATCACTTGAGGCCAGCAGTTCAAGACCAGCCTGGCCAAAACGGTAAAACTCCATTTCTACTAAAAAATACAAAAAATTAGCCAGGCATGGTGGTGGGCGCCTGAGGCTGAGGCAAGAAAATCGCTTGACCCCAGGAGGCAGAGGTTGCAGTGAGCTGAGATCACACCTCTGCACTCCAGCCTGGATAACAAAGTGAGACTCTGTCTCAAAATAAATAAATAAATAAGGCAGGTACGGTGGCTCACGCCTGTAATCCCAGCACTTTGGGAGGCCAAGGTGGGTAGATTACCTGAGGTCAGGAATTCAAGACCAGTCTGACCAACATGGTGAAACCCTGTCTCAAAAAAAAACAAAAAAGAAAGAAAGAAAAATAAATAAATAAAGATCTGAATAGGAAACATTGGTCATCTATAAAAATAATTAAAATTAAAATAAAAAATAAAAGCCACATCATACTCACTTCCAAGGGCTACCCTAAAGTCACCACACAATGGGTGGCTTAGAGCAACTGAAGTTTATGTTCATCACAGTTCTGGGCACCAGAGGTTGCAAATCAGTATCACTGGGCTGAGATTCAGGTGTTGGGGGTTGAGGGGCTGGTTCCTTCTGGAGGCTCAGGGACAAAGCTGTTCAGGCCTCTCACCTGATGACTTCTGGCAGCTCCCAGCCATCCCTAGTGCACCTTGGCTTGGGGACCCATCACTCTGATCTGGTCTCTGTCTTCACACAGCCTTCTCCTCCATGTGACCACGTGTCTCAGAGCTGCCTTTCCTTTCCCTCATAAGGCTCAAGTCACTGGAGTCAGGGCCCACCCCACAGACAGGATGGCCTCATGGTAAAATCCTTCACTGGATCACATCCATAAGGATCCAATTTCAAACAAGATCACATTAACAGGTACTGGGAGGGGTAGGGATGCAGACATCTCTCTTTGGGGAACACCACTAAACCCACAACACACATCACCCAGCCACATGTCATGGTGCAAGCTTCCTGCCGGTCACCTGCCTGTCTCATGCAGGACCTTTGCTGTTCCAGACAATGACAGTGCCATCCTCCCGGGACACCACCAGCACCCTGGTGTCACCGGCCATCATCCTAGCACTGGGATGTGAGCTCCACCAGGCCCTGAGGCCACTCTCCCAGTCCAGCACAGCACAGGGCCTGGCAGAGGTGATGCCCTGAGACACTGGTGTTGAATCAGCTGCTGATGGGGCTTCTAGACCTACTCCCGTCGACCTCAACCTCCCCTCTGCCAACCACTGCCTTACGAATCCCCCTCAATCCTACAATGCGCTGAGTATCAGCCTCCTCCACCCATGGCCTCTCACTCACACTGAGAGGCTGAGATCCTCTCCAGGCCCTCTCCCTGGGAGGCCCATGGGCCTGCTACCAGCTGCACCTGCTTTAAGATGGAAGCAGTTCCAGCATCACCTCCTCTTGGAAGCCCTCCCTGCTCCTCCTCCATCCCCTGGCCGGGTTGGTGTCTCCTTTGTGCTCCCTCCACCCTGTGCACTCCCTTCACTCACAGGTGGTCACCCACTCATCTGTGCAGAGCCCTGCAGGCCGCCCTGGGTCTCAGTGTCTGCATGGCCCCTGATAAGCAGCAGGACACACACGGGCCCTCAGAGTGGGGGCCTGACCTGAGGGCCTGACTCACAACAATGGCACCTGATCTGGGGTGGCCGCCGGCACAGCTTCCTTCAGTTTAATGGCCCCATTGCCTGCAGGATGGCGAGGGAAGGGAGAGGGGTTGACAGATTCCTAAGGGGCTGACAGGAAGCTGTCTCTTTCCTTGTCAACTACTTTCCAGGAAAAGGCCTTTGCCAACTCCCCACATGCTTCCCGCTAAGGTAAAGTGTTGAAAAACTCAAGGAAGCATCCTCTAGACAATGTGGCAGCATGTTCACCAAAGGATGGAACCTTCACTCCCACTCCCACTGCCGCTCCCTCCCACACAGGCAGTGAACTCAGCTCGGAGGGTCCTCTGAATCCAGGGGTCTCCAAGGCCATGGACTGCCCCACAAGGAGAGAAGGGAGTTCCAGGGCCCAAGCCTGCCACTCAATTCACACTCGGCTGTGTAGATGACCAGAACCCCACTCACAAACCCCGGACCCTCATAGCCGGTGCCAGCGGGCCTGCGTCTTCGGGGCTGCAACTTCCTGAAGATGTGCAGACTTTTCTGAGCATAAAGGTCACCTACCTGTGTCACTGTCACCAGGACAAGCTTTCTACAACAGGAGCTGCTCCTCTCATCACTCACTGATTGACTGACAGCCCCCCAGACGAGCTGGTCTTTTGTTTTTGACACGGAGTCTCGCTCTGTTGCCCAGGCTGGAGTGCAGTGGCGAAATCTCGGCTCACTGCAACCTCCGCCTTCCAGGTTCAAGCAGTTCTCCCTGACTCAGCCTCCCGAGTAGCTGAGATTACAGACGCCCGCCACCACACCGGCTAAGTTTGGTATTTTTAGTAGAGATGGGGTTTCACCATGTTGGCCATGCTGGTCTCAAACTCCTGATCTCAGGTGATCTGCCCACCTCAGCCTCCCAAAGTGCTGGGATTATAGGCATGAACCACTGTACCCAGCTGAGCTGGTATTTTCGTACATTCCATTTTTCCTCCATGTATCCAGCAAGTTCTGCTCACAGGCCAGTGCTGGGGCGGCCAGGAGGAGACCTGCAGAGTCACTGCCGCACCCTGCTCGGGTAGGGGTGGGAGACAGACGCCCTGCTCAACCCATGCTTGGAGCTGTAGCAAGCCCTTACTCTACCACCACGGGGCTTCTCCAGGACCTCTCGGGCTCTGCCCTCAAGTAAGCAGGTGTTTTGTGCTAAGAATTGAAAATCAACATCTACGACTTTAACGCTTAGGTAAAACGGGGAAGAAGTAGTTATATCAGAAGAGTAAGGAAGGCTCGGAAGAAAGGAAAACACCTACTCATCTCTAATCATCACTCTGTCTGTCCCGTCCCTTGTGGTTATGGTGTTTCTGCTCAATTACAAAGTTTAATTCACTGATTCATGCAATGCATACTTATTGAGAAACTATTAAGTGCTTTTGGGGGCTGCAGAGACCCAGGCTGGTACCAATACCAGCCTGAGCTCAAAGGGCTTCCCTCCTTCTCTCTGGCCCTCCCCTGCCATGCCTTCCCCTACTGATTCTTCCAGACTGCCCAAAAAGCTGGCACTGTGATGAGCCACCACCTGCAGAGGAAACGGATACTGGGAGGCAGTCACAGCCTTGCAGCAGGAGGCTGAGCTGGGACTAAGCCTGGTCTGACCCTGGAGTTTTAGGCTTAGCACAGCAGTGCTGGACCCACCGAGGCAGAACGTGATCTGTGTCTTAGCTGAGGTCCAAAGCAGCGGCGTGGGAGGGAGAGTTCCCACAGGTGTTGGGCAATCAGAGAGGACCTCCTGGGGAAGGGGGCATCTGAGCTGGCCTTACAGGAATGGTGAGGGTGGGGCTGAGTCTGCTTCATCCTCACACTGTGGGAAACCACCTGAGTGCTTGATGAATGAGCGGATGAATCACAGCTAACAGGCTGTTGAGAGGGCAAAGAGAGGGACCCTGGGTGCTTTGGGTAGGAACTACTGTTTCCAGATGATCTTCAGAAAAGCGCTGGAGATGATCTGAGACATCCCAGATCATCTGGGATGATCTCTGATGATTCTGAAAGCTCAGAGCACAGAATGCGGCCAGGGAAGGTGTTCCACAGGATTCCTGGAAGAAGGAGGTGGGGAGGGAGGGCAGGGCGGAAGCGAGGGTGCTCCAGCGCTCCACTCCCTTCACAGCCGCTCCGGAACTGCGGCCAGGGCTCCGGCAGGGAGCTCCCACGCTTTACAGGAGTCCAGCGTCTTCCCTCACCTTCCACGGAGGGACCCTGGATTGTTCCCACCAAGCTGTGCCCTCCCAGGCCAGGCCACCCGCTGGGAGCCCCAGAGAGCTCATGACTGGGGTGAGCTGGACCCACCTAGTTAGAGGCAGAAAAGGGGCCCTCGGCTCTGCGGCACCAGGGCCCGAAACACCCTGGGCTCCAGAAAAAGGGGGAAATTCAGGGTCAGATCTGAGCCTTGTGGAAGTATGGGGCGGGGAGGGGAGAACAGGGAGGGTGGAGGACAACACAGAGGAAGAGGAGGAGGCTGGGGAAGTGGAGAGGCAGGTGGGGGAGGGAGGAGGAGGGGGAGGAGGGGGAGGAGGAGGATGAGCCGGAGGCTATTTTTCAACAAACAACTTCAGCCTGAGCCCTGGTCCTGGGCTGAACTTGGGGACTGCAAACAGAACAGAACCAGCCCCTCCTGCTGCAGGGGGGGAATGTGGCCCAGCAGTGGACCGCACCACAGCCCCAGGGAAGAGATGTCCAGGTCCTGACCCCTGGCCCCTGCGAACGGGGCCTCGTTTGGAGAAGGGGGTCTTTGCAGATGGATGACGATCTCCAGATGAGATCACGCTGGAAGACCCTAGGACGCCCTGAAGCCAGTGATGGATGTCTTCATAGGAGACACAGACAAGAAGGCAGGGGAGGAGGCCGTGTGCCCACCGGGCAGATAATGGGGCCATGCCACTGCCGCCTGGGAACACCTGGAGTCGCCCGAAGCTGAAGAGGCAGGAGCCTCCCCCAGCCCCACCCACGCCTAGCTGCCTGACTTCCAGCCCTCAGGACGGTGCGAGAATAAAGTGCTGTGGTTTTAAGTCCCCAGTGTGTGGTCCTTGGTTACAGCAGTCTCAGGAAACTAACACAGCCCCGAAGAGAGCAGAAGCCACGTGCAGGCCCAGACTTCAGAGGCATGGCGGAAGGCTGGTGCCAGGGCAGCACGGGAGCTGGTGTCAGGGCCTGGGAAGGACTCCGAGGGGCAGCGACACTGGAGGAGCAGCCAGGCGGGAACGATGGCACGAGGCAGGCACTTCAGGGGAATGAGCAGCTTCAGGCTGGGGTCTGGCACGGCAAGGTGAGGGCAGGATCGGCCATCACCAGGGGCCTCCGGCTCCAGCCAGCAGGAAGGAGGCCTGGGAGGTCTCCTTGTCTCCCCTGCAGCCTCGGGGTCTGCAGCTGGAGGGGAGTGGAGGACTGCAGAGAGCAGACCAGGGAGGCTGCCCCTGCCTGCTCCCAGGACCCGATGCCCCAGGGCTGGCAAGAGCCCGGCCTAGCTTCAATCACAGGAGAAGAATACCACCCTCAATTAAACGGGCCGACAGCACCTTCCCGAGAAGGACACCACCTCACCATCGCTCCACGGAGAAGCCCTCCCAGGCCAGGGGCCGAGCACTCACCGGTGATTTGCTGTGGATGGCCAGTGGTCAGGAGAAACTCGAAGGGGTCTAGGGAGCAGTGGTGGCAGCTTGGTGCTTTGGAGGCCACCTAAGGCCAGGCCAGCCGGGGTATGGATGCCCACACCTGCAGTCACTCATCCCATGCCCCTGGACAAGCATGAGAGGGCCGGGGTCTAGGGGGTCAGGGCATGCAACACCCTCACTGCACAAACAGGCACCCAGGTACCGAGGGAACCATGGGACACGGGCTGCACAGAGCCAGGTCTATTCCTTCTCGCTGCTAGAGAAACACTTGCCCTCGGATGACTGGCATCTGCCAAAACCTGCCCCCCATCATGTCTCTTGGGCAGAAGAATTAGGGATTTCACCTCTGAGTCCCACAGTCTCCACTGCTTCCTGTAACCTCAGGCGGTGACTCTGTGTGGTCACTGTCTATTTCTTTGTTCCCCCATCCAAAGGAAGGGGGGCCTCTGTGACCTCAGGACACATGAGGAGAGGGAGTGAATGAGTGAATGAATGAAGTTCACCAGCTTGCCAACGCCGTGGCCCACAGTGGGAATGAGATACACCAATGCCCAGGGTGCCCAGCAGGCTCCATGGATAAACCAGTGGCCACGCTGGGGTGGAACTTGACCATGAGAGCACTTGCCCAGGCCTAGCTTTTTTGAGACACCATGAGGTGGGTGTCCACAGTGGAGTCCTGCCAGCCCCACAACCCCAGCATGGAGGAGGAGCCTGCCAAGCAGCAGTCCCCAGGAAAGTCACCAGCCTTACTGGACAGCCCTGTGCCCCAGCCACCTCGACAACCAGGCAGCAGAGACTACGGGCTTAGCTGAAGCCAGCTGCTGGACAAGGCTTCTTGGCCAAATGCAGGAGAACCTGGAGCCAGGAAGGAGTCCGTGTGAACTCCACACCAAGTTCACACACACAGCACGTTCACAATCAGGTCAGACACGCCCGGCTCCTTCCCAGGACGATGAGGCAGGTGATGATAAACACCCGGCCAGCATCCTGCCCAGCCTGTGCCACCAGCATCACAGAACCAGAATGAAGGGCACTTTCTTTGACAAGGTCCTTCCTGCTCCTCCAGGCTGGGCTTTGTCACAGGTGAGTTCAGGGAAACCAGGGAGGGATGGGACTCCTCGGCCTTCCAATTCTCGGTCGGCTTTCCTTTCATGACACCAGGTGACCTCTTTACAGATTTCAACAATGACTCAAAGTCCTCTTACTACTAATACAACTGTCATTTACTGAGTATTTAAAACAATCTGGTTACTTCCCACACCTGTATTTGCCCATGAGGGGGTGGGGGTTTGTATGGTGCCCATTTCACAGGTAAGGACACCAAGGCTTGCAGATTTAATCGCAGGTCTCTGGATTCAAAGCCTCTGTTCTTCCCTCTGCAGCAGCCCTGGAGCAGCAGGCAGGGCGTATAAACTGTTGAGACCAAACAAGGCAGAGACCTCAGTCCTGGGACTCCCGGAGCTCCTTAAACCTGGACCACAAGGTCCTGCATTGGCCATCTGAGCTCTGGGGTGATTTTCCCAAGAACATCTAGGCTGTGTCCTGAGTCCCTCCACCTTCTCCAGACACAGCCTAAAGAAAAGTAGTGCCTAAATGCTGGCTGGAAGCCTCACAAGACCCAGGATGCATGGACAGGGAATCCCTGCTGAGGGCTGTGTGGGGTCACTGTCAGGGTGCCCAGTGGTCCCCCATGGGAACCCTCAGCAGGATGGCTGCATACTCCCAGCCTCCTCCTCGGAGGCCCTCCTTGATTCCCTTACCAAAGTGCCCCCAGCCAGCTTCTCGCCTATCACCTTATACATATTTCCCTAATAGAACCTATTGCTACCAGCAATTACCTGGGAATCATATTTGTTGATTTGCTTCTCATCTGGTGTCCCCCACACTACACTGGAAGCTCTGAGAGGACTGGGGCCTGTCTGTCTTGCTATCCTGCTATCCCAGAGCTTAAGCAGTGGGCTACAGGAATAGGCCATATTTGGATGGATGGATGGATGGATGGATGGATGGATGGATGGATGGACAGATAAATGAATGGATGGATGGATGGGTGGATGGATGAATAGGTGGGTGAATGGATAGATGGATAGATGGATGGGTGGATGGATGGATAGGTAGGTGGATGGGTGGATGGATGGATGGGTGGATGGGTGGTGGATAAATGGATGGATGGATGGATGGATAGATGAATGGATGGATAGGTGGGTGAATGGATAGGTGGATGGATTGATGGATGGATGGATGAATGGATAGGTAGATAGATGGATGGGTGGATGGATGGATGGATAGGTGGGTGAATGGATAGGTGGATAGATGGATGGGTGGATAGATGGATGGGTGGATGGATGGGTAGGTGGATGGATGGATGGGAGGATGGATGGGTGGATGAATGGGTGGGTGGGTGGATGGATAGGTGGGTGGATGGATGGGAGGATGGATGGGTGGATGGATGGGAGGATAGATGGATGGATGGATGGGAGGATGGATGGGAGGATGGATGGATGGATGGATAGGTGGATGGAAGGATGGATGGATAGATGGACTGATGGATGGATGGATGGATAGGTGGGTGAATGGATAGGTGGATGGATGGATAGATGGATAGATGGATAGATGGATGGGTGGATGGATGGGTAGGTGGGTGGATGGATGGAAGGATGTGGATGGATGGGTGGATGGATAGGTGGGTGGGTGCGTGGGTGAGTGGATGGATGGATGGATGAATGGATTCATAGAGGGATGGGTGGGTGGGTGGATAGATGAATAGGTAGATGGGTAGATCAGATCCTTCATTTCTGCTGAGGCCTTCTGGCATCTCCATTATCATCTTCCCCCTCTATGAACGCCATGTTTACAAAGCTAATTTCATCACACACACTTCCACTCCCAGAACCCCCATATCTTGCTCACATCTGTTTTGTATACACATAAAATGTATTTGTCAATATTGTTCAGGGTTTTCCTTAGAATGAAATGCCAATTGCAAATTTCATACATAATGCAAATTTCCCAATCCACACAAATCAAATGGAAAGGATCCTCGGTGAGCTGGCTCACTAATTTCTTTACAGTCAGAAGGCATCAGGTACCACACCCTCAGGGCCCCTGCCCCAGGCATATCCCCGGGCACAGCCTCTGAGCTCTCTTACAGCAGGGCACATTGATGGAAAGGCTGGTTCCGAAGTATTTTCTCCTCTTATTATGACTCAATCCAGTGCCTCAGGCTTGCTCAGCAGCCTGATTCCCAATCCACTGTAATTGAATAATCAATTGCAGCTTCCTTAATAACTAAATTTATTAAATGCAGGATATGTACAGCTGATCATTCAAGGAACTAATTTGCAAGCCAGAGCTTTTGAGGGATTGTTTAAAGAGAAGATCCATATGTTTCATAAATCTGGGATGGAGAGAAAGGGAGGAGTAAACAGCAAGACAGAGAAATAAATGTCTGTGGCATGATTTGCATTCAATAAATATAACCTCATGCCTTGGCCACAGAGGCATGGCAGACAAACAGCACATTTACTAATGAAGCAACACCGTCTGCCTGGCCACAGAGCTAAATATGACACATTTATGGCCACCGCAAAGCCCTTGTCTGGGTTGCTTTGGGAGACCCATCTCTTCCCTTTGAAGGGTCTCCAAACTCTGGAGAGAATCCCTAGCTCCTCCGGCCTCTGCAAGCTGGATCAAAAGCCTGCTGCCAAAATGTAATGTTAGACAACAGAGCAGTTGACATTTTCCAATTATACGAGGTCGTAAGGGGGCAGAAAGCAAGAGAACGCCCAGGCTGGTTCCAGCACCCATCACAGCGTCTGGCCATACAGAGGGAAGCCAGCATGACCATAAGTCAGAACTCCATCCTCTGAGACAGTTTTTCCCAAAAGCATCTGGCAGATGTTGATGAGTGCTCTAACGTAAAAACAACAGCAAAACCGCAATCCGTGATCAAGTAAGTTCAGGGCCATGCGCACCTCAAGGATGACTCTCCACCTCTCTGGGGAGATGTCCCCATCTGTGAAAGGGCTCACAGACCCTGCCTGTGGAAGGTTGTGAGGACAGAAGGAGCAGCAGGAGGAAGAGGGTCACACCACGTCTTCCTGGCTTTCCCCACTGCGTCTCCAGCACCACTGGGCCTTCAAGGCCCTGCTGAAATGCCACCTCCTCCAGGAAGCCTCTTTGGTTCTGCCCTCCTTACCATCCTGAGTTGCCACTGACTTTCCTTCCCCTGACACTGCCCCTTAACTCTCTGTGTGTGTCTCGCAGGAGGCAGAGAGCTTTTCTACCTGGTTTAGGTTCCTATATTTGGCATGTCATCTCCAACACAGCCCATGACCATTTGAGATAGTAACCATCACAGCTCCTGTCCACTCATTCATTCATTTATTCATTCATTCCACCAACAACTGCTGAAAGCCCACTAGCCCAGGGTCAGTAAAGCAAATGGCATGTTTGTTGAGTGACTCCTAGACCAGCCCATCAATCAATCCATTGATGGCTCAAACACAGCAATTTGTTGCTCGGCATTCCTGGGAGTGGGGAGCCGGGAGGAGGCTTGAAGGCAGACAGAGGAGCTCAGGCAGAGAGCAGGTGTGGTCCATCTGACCCTCCTGTGATAAATCCACACAGCAGACCCTTTTGAGTGGCCACAGAGAGGAGGAAATCCAGCCCCTCAGGGGGCAACTGGCCAGAAGGTTCTGGGCATCCAGGGCGGCTGCCCCCTCCCCACCCTTTGGCTGCCCAGTCCCCTCACACCCACAGGGAAACGAAAAGTTCTCACACATGGGTTCTCACCTGGCTGCCGAGGCCTGAAAGAGAAAGGGGCAGAAGGCGGCTCTATTTTACCCCTCCCCCACCTGGGCCTGGGAGGGCAGGAGAAGGAAGTGAGGGGGTGTGGCGGGCACCAGCACAGATGCAGGAACTTCTGTGTTCCCCCCAGTCCCCCTCAGCCCCTGCCTGCACCAGCCTGGGCTGTCAGAGGAAACTCCATCCTGCCCAACAGGCTGGGTGGCCCAGGGGTGAACCCACAGGCTTTGGAGTCAGCCCCACACGTGAACAAATCTCACTCCTCCACTTCATCTGCAGCAATGCAGGGGGCTGGCTTCTCTTTTCAGAGTGTCAGAGTGTCAGGTCCTCATCCGTAAGATGGGGAGATGCTATGAACCCCAAGGGCATGTAAAGTGTGAATGAGATGATGACTACGAGAGAAACTGAAAATACAAGACAGTGAGGGGCCTCCAACCACCTCCTCAGGCAGAGGCAGGGTGGAGAGCGACGCAGGAGGGCAGGCAGGTGCTGTCGAAGAACGGGCTGGCCAGGACGGGGCACAAGGAGCAAGGGGGCTTCCGGGAGGGGCTGCACCAAGGGCCCCTCTGAGCCTGACGTCAGCGACAGCTCTTGTTCCAAGGAAAGCACAGCGCTCCCACCAGGAAGAGCGCCCTCATCACAGCACCCATCCCTCAAACACCTGCCACACGCCCTGGGCCTGTGAGGACAGAGTACAGTGACCCTGTCTGTGCTTGGGAATGTGGGTTCTGAGGAGGTCCTCAGTCCCACAGCCTGGATTCAAATCCCCCAGTCATGTAATTTAACTCTGTGACCTCAGCTTCCACATCTGTAAAATGAGGATGATTGCATCACTTTTTAATTGAATATGGTAAGGATTAAATGAGATACACCTGTGTCAGCCAGGGTCTGCACAAGCAACCACACAGTTAATAGAAGAGAATTTAAAGAAAAGGCAAATCCCAGAGGTGTGGACAGAGGCCAGGAGCCAGCAGAGGGTGTAGCGGAAGCGCCCTGCCCCTGCTGAAAGCTGCCTCTCCCCAACACTGAAAGAGGAAGAGGATGGAAGAGAGGTGCCTGGGCGGGTGACAGCTAGCCACGGGCCAGGGCTGAGCCGTGGAGCTGTGCACAGAGGAACGCAGCAAACAGCAACCCCAGGTCTCAGGGAGAAAGTTGCAGGAACCCATCCCCCACCCTCTCCTTCCTTCCACCTCCTGTTGGCACCTCCATTGGCCAAACCCAGTGGGAGACCAGGGCCAGGAAGGTCAGGTGAACGAGCTGGAAACTAACCTCCAGGGCACAGAGCAACAGAGCAGGCAGAGAAGGACAAGGGGCTGCGGGAGGCAGAGGAGAGTGGGCGCACAGGGGGTAGAGCACGTGGCACCTTTCGGGAGCTTCCCACCCACGCACTTCTCTTCCTGTCGCCGCCTTTTATGGGTGACAAGCCTGGCACTCAGGGAGGGGAAGGGACTTGCCAAGGACACACTATCAGTCAGTGTGCAGGACCCAAGCCCAGCCCTCCCTGCCTGGAAGAGCCACTCTGTGACCCTCACAATGGGGAGAGGCTCGCCCTGCCCAGCTGAGTCTCAGGGCCCGCACTTCCACTGGTTTTTCTTGGAGCCCCTGGGAGTTCCCACCCCCACCCCCCAGGGCCTGGGTCTCCCTGCCCTCACACAGCCCTCTTCAAGGTCAGTGCTGAGCAAAACCTGACCCCTCCCCCATTTAGGGTTCTTGGTGGGCACTCCTGGCGCAGGGCACAGGAGCCTGACCTGATCGCCGATCTGTCCTGCTGGGTTTCAGAGGCCTGGGGAGGTCACCATCTGCATGAAAGATCACTTCTGTCCCCCTGCCACCTGCCCGCTCCAGGGCCCCAGGGAGCCTGGCCAAGTTTCACACATTCTAAAAATATCCCTTCTCCCTCTCCTGCCCCACAGGTCTCCCAGATGTTAAAATAGCAAAACCTGTTCTAGAAATACTGAGAGGTTCCTACTGAGCTTCTCAAACCACCAGCGAATGCCCGGGAGCCACAAATTAATGACCCATGAGTCTCTACAAATGACACCCACATCGAAAGGACACTGGGAATGGATGGCTGGGGCCGGTGCCCACACTCAGCCTGAAGATTCATTTCACTTGGATCCCAAACCTCTCCAGCCCCATCCAGCTCTGGCCAAACTGAGCTCCCCACTCTTCCCCAACAGACCCCAAACTCTGCCCCCAGAATGTCTGTTCATCCTGGATGCCCCCTTTCCCAACACCCCCACAGTCCCAGCCCCCCATCATGCAAGACACAGCTGATTTCTGACAGGCCCAGCTGGCACAGCTTCCTCTCTGTTCATGGTAAGCACATTATCTTTGATTTGGGGTTTTCCTGCCTCCCAGGCTCTGAGCTGAAGGATATAATCTATTTCCAGTTGAGCTCTGTAATCCCCCAGTTCCTAGCAAGGGCCTTTGCATCTGTGAGTATTCAATGAATGAATGAATGAATGAATATATCCCCACAGTTTAGTAGAGTTCCTGCCCAGAGGCTGCAAACTGCCGTCTGAGGGGGCCAAGTCTGGACCACAGGTGGCTTTTATTTCTCACACATGGTATTTGGTTTTGTTTTTTAATTTTTAATTGGTCATCAACATTTAAAACCAGGAAAGCCCCCTAAAGTACAGACTTCCAGATTCTCCAAAAGAATCCAAAGATCCGGAAATGCTGCTCCCTGGTCCCTCGTGGCAGCCCTAGCTGGAGCAGAGAAGCCGCCGCCCCCTCTGGGCAGGCATGTGCTCACCAGGCACGCTCTCCCCACTCTCGAGGGCCTCTCCCTGCCCCAGGCCCTAGGGCTGTTCCTCAGGACACTTGCCCCGACACCCGTGGCCTCCTGGCACCTGAAGAGGTCTGAGTTTGTAGACCCTGGGCAAGCGAGGAGGCACAGACCTGGAGAGATAGCACGACCTGCCCAGCTAGACCAGCCCCAGCGGGGCCAGGCCCGGGTCCGCACGCTCCAACCCCGGGGCTCCGCCGGCTGTACTGCACAGCCGCTCTGCCCAGGGCATGCCCTGGCCTGTCTGTGGGAGGTGGACAGACAGCACGGCAGGCCCGGTTAGAAAAAGCAGACGGTTGCTCAGTCATGACTGTGAGCAGAATGTCCCCTGGAGAAAGCCAGTCCCCTCCTGGCCTCTGATCCAAGCCGGAAGGGATGAGGCTAAGCAGCTCTTGAGCCCAGGCGCTCAGGCCTGTCTCTGGACCACCTGGCCAGGGAGAAGGCATCAGGCTTCAGCCTCCAGCAGTCCATCGGCTCAGACGGGCTGGTCCCTCATCACAGCCACGCCCCAGCATGCCCTCTCCAGTGCTGTCTCCCATGCCTGCCTCCCACACTCCCCCAGCAATGCAATCCAACTCACTTCAATTCTACGTCACTAAGAATTGAATTCTATTCTACGCCCCTTCATACCGAGGCTCCTGCATCTGCCAGAACTAAAGCACGATATGAAGATGAACAAGGATCTCCCTTTAGGGTCCAGCTGAAAGCCGCCTCCTCCAGGAAGCTCTCCCTGCTTAGCCACCAGTTAGATTCTCCCAAGGCCCACGGAAACTGCCCAGGAAGTTACACTGAAAACAGTTTGCCTTCTTCTGCATAGGACTGTCACCTCCACTAGGGCAGGAGCCTGGCCTGACCGCTCAGTGCTTTGCTGAGTGAATACACACTCACACTCACAAACACACTTACATACTCATCTGTGCACGGTGGCCACCTCCCACCCATGCTCTCCCCGTTGCCCATGCTTGGGCTGCAGATGTGGCATCAGGTCCCCTGGGACCTCATGGGAGCACAGCTGGCCCAAAGCTGCTGAGTCAGATCTGACTCTAACAGGTCCCCAGGGGCTGTGTGCATGGGACTGTGAGAGGCGCTGCTCTCAACAGCGCTGCAGTCCTTCTTGTTAGACTCCTCCTGATGCAGACCAGGAGGCCCAGCCACCAGCCCGAGCCCACACGGCCAGCACTGGCCCAGGACATCCGGAGCCACGCCCACAGAATTCCCAAGGCCCTGGGTGTCAGCCCGCCCCTCTTTTTTTTTTTTCCTTTTTGTTTGTACAGACTTACAGGGTATGTGTGCAATTTTGTTACACACATAGATGGCATAATGGGCGTATCCATCACCCAAATAATGTACATTATACCCATTCACCAACATATCGTCCTCTCATCACCCATCAAAATCTCCACTATCACTCCAAACTCTTCAGTCTATGGACACACGTTCTTAGTCCCCACTTATGAGTGACAGCATGCAATATTGGACTCTCTGAACCTTGTTTGTTTCACTTAAGATGATGACTTCCAGTTCCATCTATGTTGCTGCAAAGACACGGTTGCATGCGTTTTTATGGCAGAATAGTATTCCGTCGTGTTTCTATACCACATTTCCTTTAACTGTTCATCCATGCATGGACACTTAGGTTGATGCCATATCTTTGCTACTGTGAACAGTGCGTATAATTTGCATGTGCAAACACATACAAATAGGTATCTTTTTGATGCACTGATTTCTTTCCTTTGGGTAGATACTTCATAGTAGGATTGCTGGATTTAATGATCGTTCTATTTTTAGCTCTTTGAGAAATCTCTGTACTCTTTTCCACGGTGGCTGAACTAATTTACATTCCTACCAAGAGTGCCTAAGAGTTCCCTTTTCTCTGCATCCATGCCAACATCTGTGATTTTTTTGTCTTTTTAATACTAGCCATTTTGATCGGGGTGAGACATCTCATCGTGGTTTTGATTTGCATTTCTCTGATGATGAGCAATGCTGAGCTTTTTTTCATGTAACTCTTACCCTGAGAACAAAGCTGCCTGGGACCCGGGTCACAAGGAACAAGCACCCAGCTATAGGAAGAGGTGAATTCCATCCATGGAATCCTGGGATTTCTTTGGGAGGTGGGTTCAGGCCATGCACCCTCCTGCAGGCCAGGGGCCTCCTGCCTGCCTGGAGAGGCTGCCTTGCCAGGACGTCCTCCCTGGCCCCTCAGGAGCTGGGCACCTGTCACCATACAGCACTGCCTTCGCAGCCTGGCTCATGTCACCTCCTCCCCAGTGTCCCTGTGGGCCCTGCACCCTCAGTTTGTGTCCTTCCTATGAGACCACCTCATCTGGGAGGGAGCTGGGGCACCCTGGCCATCAGCCCCTGGACACCTCTTCTGCTCTGGCATTCAGTGGGAGCTTCACCTGCACCTGGATAATAAAGGCAGGCCCCAGAGGGGTCCTCATGCGCCTCTGCAGGGAGCGCCATGCCTCTTCTGTAGCACCTTGGCGGGGCCAGGAATGAGTTGCAGATCCCTGATGAGAACAGGGGGATGGCCCGTGTCACTGCTCAGAATAAACTGAGTATGTCATAAACAGGGGGCCGGAGGCAGGCAGGGACACAGGGACACGGATTCGGGACAGAACCTTGGGGCCCTGGACCCCAGAGCTGCCCCAGGGTCCCTCCTCCCTGCAAGGCTCAGGTTGTCCCCGCCACAAACCTGGTGGGCAGGGCTTCTGGGGACAAGGGAGCCTGAGAAAGGGATGGTGAGGAGGGCTGGCATCCTTAGCCCAGCTGCTCAGGAGAGCTCAAAGGCCGGGATGGCCAGGCTTTGCTACTTCAATGGCTGTGATCACCAGGACGCCCTCAATCCCCCAGGTGCCTCTTGAATTGGGAAAAGCCAGCTGTGGAGGGGTGAGCCCAGCTGGGAGATTCGGAGGCTGAGTCCAGGCAGCGTCAGCGGTCCAAGCTGTGATCTCCATCCCAAATGCTGGCCCTGAGCTGGGACCAGTCATGCGGCTTCCTGAGGCTCTGTCTGGGGAACAGAGATAATGCTACGTACCCAGCCAGCCAAGAGGGATTTTCCATTCGACAGTTTCCATTTTTTCTAAACGAAATACAATAATGATTTTGGATTGCCACTCGTGAGGAACCAGGCTGGTTGGAGATTTTTGTCTACAGTAACTTTTAGAAACCTCATCCGTTTGGGGTTTAGGTGAGGAAGGGCCCTCCATGCCTGCAACAGTCCCTGTTGACGCCCATCAGGCCGGCACAGTGCCAACCCCTCCCGCACCCCAGACCCACTCAGAAGTGTCCTGGTTTGGGTGATGAATTGCAAGGTCACTCGGGGCTTATGAAGGTAGAGCTAATAAAGAGGAGCTGTCGGCTGGGCACTGTGGCTCACGTCTGTAATCCCAGGACTTTGGAAGGCTGAGGCGGGTGGATCACCTGAGGTCAGGAGTTTGAGACCAGCCTGGCTAACATGGTGAAATCCATCTCTACTAAAAATACAAAAAATTAGCCAGGTGTGGTGGCGTGCACCTGTAATATCAGCTACTTGGAAGGCTGAGACAGGAGAATCGCTTGAACCTGGGAGGTGGAGGTTACAGTGAACTGAGATCAAGCCACTGTACTCCAGCCTGGGCAACAAGAACCAAACTCCATCTCCAAAAAAAAAAAAAAAAAAGTAAAAGAAAAAAGAGGAGCTGTCTGGCACAAAGACATTAGGGGAAGTATGGAGAGCCTTTATTTTCAAAAGCCAAATCGCTTTATTATTTCTTTTGCATTATAAAAGTTAACACATGTTCAATGAAAAAGTCCAACCACAGGAACATTCCATAAAAAAAGGAGGGGTGAGGAGATGGAGTACCCTTGCGACCAGCCCCCAGTGTCTCAAGGTTTGCCCTAAGTCCATGCACTCCCGGCCCAGAGCCTGCCCTGCCCTACTCAGGCCCAACCTGCCCACACCTGGCCCCAGCATGCCCTCCCTCCCTGCTACACTGGCCCTCAGCTCCTGGAGTCTCCTCCCCCAGGGCCCCTGCTCACCCTCGGTCTGGAAGACCCTGCCCTCCACTCTCCTGCCTCGGGTCCCCCGGCAGCTCCCCAACCTCCACAAATGCTGGTGGCCCCCAGATGCCAGGAGAAATCTCAGCTCTGCAGCGTGACTCAGGCCAGGGGTGAGGGGCTCACCGCTGAGGGTGGTGCCGCAGGAGGGCAGGGAGGTGGGAGACTCGAGGCCTTCCCAGACCTTTTCCTGCCTTGCGAGTGACGTGACTGGGACCGCACATTTGGAGGAGGCGAAGCCAGAGGGACGTGTGTGATTAGTGCCGGCCACTGTCATCAGTAGCTCCAGAATGAGGGCCATCCCGTCCCTGCTCTCCCCTTCCTCCTTGCCACCCAAACCCAAATCTGTCCCAGAGGCAACGTGCTCAGCTGAGACACCTGCTTCCTAGACTCCAAGGGAGCTGTAGAGGTGGCCACGTGATCCACTTATGACCAATCAGACATAAGCAAAGTCGCATCGCTTTTTCAAAAGCCGCGGTCTCTGGAGGACTTCTCACCTCCCCATCGCCTTCTTCCTGCCTGGAATGCAGATGTGGTGCCGGGGGTGTGTCCCATCCTATCATACCTATGTACCCGAAGGCGTTAAGGCTTAGGCAGAAACGCACCCCACCCCCCACCCCCGGAGCCACAGAACCTGTGAAAGTGGCAGAGCCAAGGGACAGAATCCTGGTCACCTTAATCCAGCACTTTCTTGTCATCACATTGAGATAACTCCTAGTCCTGAGAACAACACATTACAGCTTACAGTGAGCCCTCCTGTATACTACAATGTGACATGTTCTGACAACTAGACAAGGTGAAAAATCAGAACTGGTCCCCCCAACCCTCTCTCCATGTTTCAAATATTTATGTTTTGTTTAAAAAAAAAAAAAAAAACTCATTTGTTCAATTCCCTAATATAATTTTATATGACTCCTTATTACCTTCAGAGCAAATCCCTTAGCAGAGACCAGAGAGCAAGAGGGCTCAGAAGGCATAGTGTGAGCCCCTGGAACAAGCCACACCTGAAGCTGGCCACTACCCTTGAAACTTCCCATGATGCAAAGTCATCCAGTCCTATTTTATTCTCATGCTACTTTGAATTGGATTTCAGTCACCTGCAAGTCAAAGGCATCTGCAATGCACCCATTTTACAGACAAGGATACTGGGATCCACAGAGCTCTCTTAGCCCAAGTCACCTAGTCTTTGGTGGCAGACAGGGACAAGAACTCTGCCCTCTCAACTCCCCGTGTAGTGTTCCCACAGAATTCCATGTTGCCTCTGGTGGCTGGCCCTGTGCCCACTGGCCAGCCTGCCCTGGTGCCATGGCGGTTCCAGCAACGAGTCCATATTAAAAGGCCTCGTTCTTCTTGCCTTCGGTGAAAGCCTGGGTTTCTCCTATTAAGTAACAAAGTGAAAGGGAACCCACTGTTCTTGGCAGCCACAGTCAAACAGCCCCAACTACAGCCATGAAAGTCCGCCTGCCCAGCTGTTCCTCAGCCTCGCCTCTTTGTACCCTGACACCTCGCGCTCCCCAAATACATGAAAGACCCCATGTCTGGTTAAGCCTGTCCTTTCTCTATTTCATACACAAATAGCCTCACATCTGCCTCTCAGCTGGGGAGACCTGCAGACTATCAGGGGACGTTGGGTAGATAATTATTCCACAGGATCCAAAGATATGTCTCGGGGACATAAATCTTGGGAAGTCTCTATGGAAACACACAAAAATGCATGTTGTTTTTATTAATACTCACAATGAAATGTCTCTGGAATAAGCTGGCTGACTTGAAACCACACCAGAAGAGCCAGCGTGTTTCCTGTTAACGGGAATCCGTGGGATTTTTTTTTTAAGGACGCATAGAGCAGCCTGCAGAAAAGAAACCTTCAAAGACAAAGAGGCCCCGGTGGTGGGAGAATTGCCGACTGGTAGGAGAACTGCCGGGTGAAAGCAGGCCTTCACTCCTCTTTTTCTTTTTTCTTTTTTCTTTTTTTTTCTGTTTTTTTCTGAGATGGAGTCTCCCTCTGTCGCCCAGGCTGGAGTACAGTGGCGTGATCTTGGCTCACTACAACGTCCACCTCCCGGGTCCAGGTGATTCTCCTGCCTCAGCCTCCCAGGTAGCTGGGATTACAGGGACACGCCACCATACCCTGCTAATTTTTGTATTTTTAGTAGAGACGGGGTTTCACCATGTTGGCCAGGCTGGTCTCAAACTCCTGAATTTAGGTGATCCACCCGCCTCAGCCTTCCAAAGTACTGGGATTAGAGGTGTGAGCCACCATGCCCAGCCCACCCATCTTAGAGAAGATTCACTCCTGCCTCAGCCTGCCGAGGGCATGCTCACATGCACACCGGCCCTGCGCAGGGGCCACATGGAACATATCTGAGTGGGTAAACCCAGCTCTCACCAGAGACAGGAAGGCTGCGGCTCCTGGTGTCTGCTTTGCTGTAGTCTCTACTGTACATGTCAATATGGCTACAGGGGAAGGAAGTTCTGCATTTGAATCTAGCTCCACCACATACCCCATGTGAGGGCTTGAGCAAGGTACATCCCCCTTCGCCTTTAGTTCCTCATCTGTAAAACAGGGACTGTGATAGTCCCATATCCCAGGATGTCATTGAGGCTTGAATGAAGTAACATGGGAAAGCCCCTAGACAAGGACCTCGTGCCCTGTAAGCCCTCACAAATGATGACAGCGTCACATTAAGGATGGCCACAAATTCTCTGACACTCCTCCCATCAAAAGGTGAATGTGTCCCCTCCCCTTGAACCTGGGCTTTCTCTGTAACTACTCGGCCCATAGAATACAGCTGAAGGGACACTGTGCCGGCTTCTGGTTTCACCCTTAAGACACGGGTGGCTTCCACCCTTTTTTCCACTTCCACTCTTCGAACAGTTGCTCTTGGGACCACTATGCTCAAGCCACATGAGGCTTGAGGCTTGAGCCACATGAAGAGGCTACAGGAGAGAGAGTGACACCAGCCAGTCCCAAGCTCTTCCAGCCATTCCAGCCCAGGTACTCAAAATGTCAGTGAAGAAACCAGCATGGACACTCAGACTGGTCGAGTCTTCAAAGGACTCCAGTCCCAGCCACCATCTCATCACAACCAAGCAAGAACTATACGGGGGGTTCAGTTAACCTACATAATAGTGAGATCATAGAACACAATTCTTTTAAGCCACTGAGATGTGGGGCTGTTTGTTACTGCAGCACTATCTACCTGTCCTGACTGATACAAACTGCAAAATCCCACATACCACTGCCAAACTGACTTACAATAAAAACCAAGGGGCCCATGAAGCTTCGGGAGATGGCGGAAACCCTGCTGGCCTCATCCAATGGCTCATCAAGTACCCCTCCCTCCAGTGCCAGACACAAGCTCTCACAGATCTCACCCTTTGAGCCATCTTCACACCCCGGCCTAACACAGAAGCCAGCCTTCCTCAGTTAGGCCACGAGTGGAATTCTCCATCTCTGTAAACTTTGTCTCTCTTGAGGTGACCAGTTATTTTTGCCAAAGTCTGATTAAAGCATTGGGCTTCAAATATCATAATTATGAAAAAACAGTGTACAACTGGAAAGAGGAATAAAATCAAATAAAGAACAGACCTTTAAAAATTGACTTATCAAATTCTGTCCTTTCACAGATGAGAAAACTGAGAATGAGACCAGCCAGGCACACGGTCCAGGATCACACAGTGATGGCAGCGGTCGCCACTTCTGTTCTGGAAGGCTTTTGGCAGGCCAGCCACTTCACAGATGCTGTCCCCAATTCTCACAGGACACCAGCACAGAAAGATCATCATCTTCTTTTTCACAGAGGAGGAACTGGAGGTCCAGAGAGGTTAAGTAGTTTGACCAAAGTCACACAGCTAGGACGTGCTCCAGGTGTGAAGATTATGAAGTCTGAATCCATCCTGGGCCCCCACCGTCCCGTACACAAGCAGAAGGAAGAGTCTGCCTGGAACCTTAGTGTGTGTAGAGTCTCTCCAACTGACAAAACATCCTCCATACACAACCTCTCAGCTGAGCCCCGCCAGGACCTCATGCAATCATGGAATCACCAGCTGTCCCGAGAGCAGCCTGGGGTAATGGAACCTCCTTTAGTGGGGGGACCATACACAGTCAGTGGCTGAGCTGGGATCCAGGCTCAGGCCCAGCCAGATCTTTCATGAAGCCCATGGCCCCCGGGGCTGTGTGCGTGATGGGGCTTGGTTCTCAGTTGGGGAGGACACTCTGCTCTCCCGACACTCCTTCCCAGGGTCTCCCTTCCCCTTCCCCAGCGGGCCTCTTCCTGTCGCACGTGGAGTCAGGAGTTTTGGGGGATCCTGTTGCTGACAGGCTAGAGTCGTGCCCTCCAAGGACCTGAGTGGGAGCTGTCACCAGGGTGCAGGCCCTGTACCCCTGCCCAGCACTTTCCCACCCACTGGCTGATCTGACCACACGGTGGTCCTCCAGGGCAGCTTCCCTGGGTGACAGCACTTGCAGTTCAAAGATGAGGAGCTGGGGCTCAGCCAAGAAGCAGCCCTTGCCACGCCCCTCACCAGGGTCACCGGGTGCCTCCAGCCATGCCCCGCTGACCACCTCCAGCACTCTTGGGGCCTTGACTTTGACAGCTGCAAAAAGAAGCCCTGCCCCTCCTGTCCCTCCAGCAATCCTAACACGCCCTGTTTACGCCCCAGATCCTCCGCGGAAATGCACGGGAACCATCCTCAGGAAGGTGAACACGCTTACTTCTCTGCTTTGTTTGACGACACCGTTCACGGTTGTCGAACAACCAAAACATCATAAGTGCTGAAGAAACGTTTTCCATTATATTTTAAAGGAATGTTTAGGTACAAATATTGCATTGCTTATTCATTCCAATAATTTTATCTTCTAAGTATTCCACTGAAAACCAGATAATGGATTTCATTGCCCAGAAACAGTAAAACCTCCAATAAATACAAGAAAAAAAGCCCATTAAAGACAGAAACGTTCATTTACAGTATGTAATTCTTAGCCAGCCACATCAGGCTGCGATGAAAACCATCACGGGTGGGCGAAGCCTTCCTAATTCTGTAGTCAGGTCACACCACATGCCCCTGCTCCTACCTGCCACACCTGGGGTCTCACTAGTAACCCAGGCTCAGAAAGGCAGTGGAGACATGTGAAGGCCTAATCGGGCCAGACGGGTCCGCTGCTCCGCTTACCAAAGATCTCACTGGCCTTCTCGCCTTGGCTTGCTGTGCAGACACTCCTGAGCCCCTGTAAAGGCAGGGAGGCCAGGAGGGAGGGGACCCACTTCTAGCTGGGGATAAGGAAGGGCTCCCTGGAGGAGGAGGCAAAGGGGTAGAGCCTGGAGGGAAGGAGAGCTATGCCTCCGGAGACGGCAGGAAGTTGTGGGGAGGTGGACAGTTGCTACTGGGAGGCACAGCAGGGCCACAGCGAAAGAGTTCCAGGTCCTCGCCCTGGCCACCGTGTGCATGCTCCACATCCAAACCGCAGGCTCACAGCTCATGAGGAGCATCTGTCCCCAAGGAAGGGAAGGGCTCGGATCTCAGACTGCAGATTCCCCAGCACCATCTCCCTCCAGACACTGCCTGGCTTCCCACCACTGCTCCTTCGGATTAGAGCACCAAAGGCCCAGGCCAGCATGGAAACATGGAAACAGACACCCCACTCCCTGGCACCAAGGCTTTGGCTTTGAGCCATGGACAAGATATGCAGGTTTATTTAAGCCCTGGGTGAGATCTGTGGGTTCATCTAAGCTCTGGGTGGGATCTGTGGGTTCATCTAAGCCCTGGGTGAGATCTCCGGGTTCATATAAGCTCTGGGTGGGATCTGTGGGTTCATCTAAGCCCTGGGTGATATCTGTGGGTTCATTTAAACCCTGGGTGAGATCTGGGGGTTTATTTAAGCCCTGGGTGAGAACTGTAAGTTCATTTAAGCCCTAGGTGAGATCTATGGGTTCATCTAAGCCCTGAGTGAGATCTGCGTATTCATTTAAGCCATAACAACACCCTGGAGGGGCCCAGATTCGTTTGGTCAGAGTGCCAAAGGGCAATGGTGGATGGGGGTTCCTCACACAGATGTGGCCAGATACCCAGAATCCAGTGGGACAGAGGACCCAGGCCATAGAATGATCTGGCACTCATGCACACATTTTCCACACAGCTGTGGCTGCTGTCAGTACTCACCCAGGACTGAAATTACAGAGCGTGGAATGACTGCTAAATTGCACAGAGCCCCCTTAAAAGGGAGTCTCGGGAAATTCCCAGATATTCACGATTTGGCACAATCCCTTTCTGACTGACAGAACCAGGCATGAAGGCAAAATGCACCCTGGGAGTATCACGACAAGGCCTGGGTACCAAATGCCATCAGTCCGCTGCATGCACCATGTCATCAACTCTTGCACTTGACCCCAGCCGTGCCACCCTGGACATTTGCCATCGCTGAAAGTCAGTTACCTCATCTGTGAAGCACAGGTAGTCCTGCCTGCCCTTTAGTCCTCATGGCAGGGACAGCACAGCTGTCCCTAAATCTCAGGCTGGGACTTATTTCTCCCCCCAGCAAGGGTCACTCATTTCAGCTCCACACTCTGCAAGCACGTGCCCCGCATCAGGCCCTGCTCTGGGCACTAGAGGCGGGGACAATAACACCCCCACCCATAGCAATGGCCAACAATCTCGAGTCTGTGTATGTTTGAAATCCTCAGCACAATCTTGTGCCAGGAGGCACTAACATTGCTCCCATTGCACAGATGGAGAAACCAAAGACTCCGGAGAATTATCCGAGGCCACGCATCTGGCAAGAGCCAGCGTTGAATCCAGGTCTTTCTGACGCTAAAGCCCGAGTTATTTCAGAGAGAAATGACATCAGACTGTGCTAACCTCATTGTTCCACAGCAAAAATTCCACATCAGTCCCAAAACGGGCGTCTGGAGGAGCAAGGGGTGCCAGGCCACCTCCAGTGCGCAGCAGGGATAATATGAGCCACGTGCTCACGCCCACGGCACACCAGGTCCAGGTAAGCCAAGCCAAGGTGGGGGATGGACCACTGTGACTTTGCCCGTTTTCTACCCAAAGAGAACCTGTTTGAGGAGGTGACCAGCTGGGGAGGGTAAGGAGGTGGCTGGGATCAGAAGGGACTTGTGTCCAGGCCCCTACAGGCTTCCGGGGGTAGGGGAAGAAGCAGCCCAGCCTCCCGCCCACGCTCACTGTCTGCATCCCATTCGTTTGCCCAGAGACAGGACTCTCATCCCCATCCATACCTGCTGGACCCTGAGCTCACTGGACCCAGGTAAGCGGTCACCTTGGGCCTCTGTGGCAGCCCACTCCACCCCCTCCGGCCACGCCCCCCACCACCGCCCACTTCTCAGCCAATTGGCCCAGGAGGGGGCGGAGGCCTGGACTGGGCAGTCAGGTCTGGCCTTGCTGACTGGCATATTAAGCACACGCTCCCTCACCAAGATTCTGAAAACCCTGCTCCTGAGCAGAACAAAAGCCGCTAGGGAGCCTGTCCCGGCTGCAGCCGCCTTTTCCTAATGGCCTAAAAGGGATCTCCCCTAACTGCTTAAACAAGGGTTAGGGGAGGTAGGCAGGGCCAGGGTAAGAGTGGGTGAGGGTGTCAGAGGAGGGGTAACCGCACAGAGTGGGGTCAGCTGGGCCCCCAGTCTTCCCAAGGGAGGGTCCCGGGGGCCCTCAGGGCTTAGAACCAGGGGTCAGTGCCAAGGCCAACCCATGCCTCGCCTGCTTCACGCTTTTCATCTCCCCTGAGAACACACGGGCCCTGAAAAGGCCTTGGCAGGCCTGCCGGGCACCCCGCACTTAATATGCAGGAGCGGCCGAGGGCAGGGACAGAGCAGCGCTGCAGCGGCAAAGATGGAAACGGTCAACTGCTGCAGGAGCAGCCCGCATTCCGCCAGGCAGGCTGGCATCTGCAGAGGATGGGAGGCTGCCGAAAGCCCCTGCCCAGGAATCTTTGGAATGACTTTGGGGATAAATAACCACTCTGGGTGAGTGCATGCGCTGGAGAAACTCACCCCCCAAGCTGGTTGCAAGCGGAGGAGGCTTCGCAGTGGTGCTGGGGTTTAGCCAAGCTGGGAGTTGGCAGCTCCAAGAACGGAGATGGGCAGGCTGTGGCGGCCGGAGGAGTGCAGACCCTGCTCCCGGGGGAGCCGCCCCTTCCCATATGCTTCAGAAGTGGGGACCCTCCGTCCCATTCCACACAGGAAAGGCCGCAGTGAGTCAATGCTAAACAGGGGCAAAGGGACAGCAGTGACTCCTCAGAGCAGAGAGGAGACGACTCAACGCCAAGAACAGGGCGAGCCCTTCCTCCTGGCCACGGCCCTCCCAGCCCAGCCGCACACACCCAGCTCCACCGGATCCCATCATCCAGCCAGGCCTGCCACGTGCCGGCAAAGGGGGATGTGTGTGAAGATAGACTAGCAGGTTTGGGTGGTGCCCTGGGGAGGTGCTGCCCCAGAGGTCAGCCTGCCATTGCAGGGAAGCTGCCTGCTCGCCTGGCATGGCATCTGCGAACTTGGGTTGGGAGAGGATTCCCAGCCCCTAACCGAGAAGCAGGCCTCAGCCTGCCTGCGCTGTTTGTGCAAACCACATGATTCGTGCCAATGCCCACCCGCCGGCCCCACTCTCGCGGTGTTTCGGAGACAGCAGCACAGCGGGCAGATGCCCTTACTGTCCCTGTCATGGTCACTCTTGCCACCCCTTCAGGGAGAGGTTTACAAGTTGCAGCTTCAGGATTCCAACAGGATCCGGGGCTGGAAAGCGGAGGCCATTTTCAAAGACAGCCCTTCGACCTGCAGACCCGCTGGCCTTCTGAGAGTCTGGGGTTTTGGTGTGTGTCAGGCGAGGGTGCCTGAGTGGCCAGTTTCTTCCCTGGTAGATGGTGCTTCACAGGCGTCATGATGAGATGCCGGAGGAATTAGGCATGTGCCACGTGACTCTGCCAGGAGAGGGTTCTGGAAGCTAGGAGCTGGGCCCTCCAGCCTTCACTCCCTGCACCTTCTCCCTCTGCTGGGTTGGCCTGGTCTCGCTCCTCTCACTGCCAGGCACGGAGTAGATGCTCAACCCTGTCAGCTAAACAGCCCGGGGAGAAGGCATCTCAGCACCCAGCGAGGCCACATACATGCAGAGAGATGTCTGCTCATTTCCCCATGCACGCACTCAGTCACTCCACAGCACTCTCAGCAAAGGTATGTGGGGTATCCAGAAGTATCAAGAATGGGAATGGGCAATAAGATGTAAACCACCTTCACCAGGGAGAGACGGGAATGGCATGGTGTGCTGGCAACATTCAGAGTTCTCAATGCATCTTCTGTGTATTCGTTTCTCACTGCAAATTGCCTCCTCCAACCAAACTATGCACCCCAGAAGGGCAGGAGGGGTGGCACCTGAAGCCATCACCACCGTGTGTCTGGCCCATCACTGTGCCTGATCTGGAAGAGTGCTCCAGTAATACGCAGTGAATGACAAACTGAGTGAATAAGAGGGACTCGGGCTGGACCCTCATTCTGCATCCAGGTGAGGAAAAGGAGAAAGGTGGCCTGTGGGGCCGCTGGGAGTGTCCACGCTGGCCAGGCGAGAACCAGGGCCCATGTCCAGCCCCTTCTCCACGGCATTGACCAGGGACACAGCGGGCAGTGAGGCCTGGACAAGCCAAAATCTTAAAACACTGCATGTCCTCTGCCCACCAGCCAAGCCCCACCCCCCAAGGAAATGGGAGTCCCTAGATAGAGCTCTGAGGCCAACAGGGGCTCATGAGGGCAGTGGGGTAGAGGGAGACTTAGGGTGAGCTGAGAATCTCCTGACTAGGGATGCATACGAGGTCCTACCTGCACCAGCTCACGGCCCTCACTCCCTTCCACCACCCTGCAAAGTCAGTGCAGCCAGAACTATGATGGCCTGTCACATGCAGGAAGGACAGACACCCAGGAGTTATGGAACCAGCCAAGGTCCCAGGCCACCAAGGGCGGGGCTGCAGATTTAGCAAATATAAACATACGACGCACGCTTAAATCTGAAAACAGATTATTCAGATTCTTTTTTTAGTATAAGTATGCCCCATCATAATATCTGAATTATTATATTTGAATTTAATTTTGAATAAACAATGAAGAATTTTTAGTATAAGTATGTCCCATGCAGTATTGGGGACATACTTATACTCAAAAATTAGGCCAGGCACAGTGGCTCATGCCTGTAATCCCAGCACTTTGGGAGGCCAAGGCCTGGGTCAGGAGTTCAAAATCAGTCTGGCCAACATGGTGAAACCCCGTCTCTACTAAAACTACAAAAAAATTAGCTGGGTGTGGTGGTGCAAGCCTGTAATCCCAGCTACTCAGGAGGCTGAGGCAGGAGAATCTCTCAATCCCGGGAGGCGGAGGTTACAGTGAGCCAAGATCGTGCCATTGCACCCCAGCCTGGGCAACAAGAATGAGACTGTCTCAAAAGCGTAAATAAACAAATAAATAAAAAATAATAATAAATTATCCGTTGTTTATCTGAAATTCAAATTGAGCTGAGAATCCCATATTTTATCTGGCAAGTGCAGCTGAGGGTTGGGCAGGGTGTAAACCACCCAACTTCAGCCACCAGCCCCCTCCCAGGGTGTTTTGGAGACAGCTGCACAGCAGGCAGATGCCCTTACTGTCCCTGTCGTGGTCACGCCCGCTGCCCCTTCAGGGAGAGGTATACAAGTTGCAGCTTCAGGATTCCAACAGGATCCGGTGCTGGAAAGTGAAGGCCATTTTCAAAGACAGCCTTTTGACACTGTGGCACCGAGCATCTATTTCCAACAGACATGCTGACACAGGCCGGCCCAGGAAAGAAGAACAGGACCATGCTCCCAGGGTGGACGGCTGCACCTTAGGGCAGCCACAACCTCGCCCGGCATTGCGGAGTTCCCACCCACCTCCACCACAAGGACAGGGAAGTCTTCGGCGGAATTGGAGGAAGATCATCACTTCTAATTACCATCACTCCAGCCTCCGAGCTCCCCGGCAAATTAGAGTGCATCTTTCATTCCAGCTGACACCCTGGATGGCCCCGCGTTACGTATCAAACAAATTATGAATCCCCAGGTAGGACTCATTGAGGTAATTTGCTGGTGAAACATTTTTTACAGAAGTAAATCCTGATGAGAACGGCGTTCAGCGGTGTTCTCCGCAAGCCACACCCACCAGTACCTGCTGTTTTGTTCTCTGCTACTGCAGCAAGCTTCCCTGACAGCAGCTCCTTCGGGACCCTCAACAGCCCCACAGGGCCAAGGTCATCACAGCCAGAACACAGAGGCCGGGCCACGTAGGGGGACTCTCCCAGGCCCTGGCTTTGAAGTGCGGGAGCTGAAATTAGAACCCACGTCCACGGTGAGGAAGGCCGATTCCCTTTTGTGGGAGCAGAGCTTTCCCGTGCTCCCCACAGACAAGGAGCCACCGAGAGACACTCAGGGCTGTGACTGTAAAACAGACAGCACAAGATTCCCACCATGCCAGGAAAAACGCCCGCCTTCCCCAAAGCAGTTTCGACAAAACAGACCAAGGTGGCTTTGCATTGCTCACTGTCTTTGACAAATTCTTGGGCTTTTTAGCTTCAAAAATAAAGAAATCAAGGAGTTAGTTCCTTTCTCTTTTATCTGTTCCCTAACATCTAAAAGGGCAAAAGTGGTCTTTTCTGAACTTTTTCGGCCAGAACCCCTGCTTTTTGCTTTATAGGAAGGAAATGACCCAGAAGAGGTTTATCCTGGATGCCAAGTGCAGGTCTCACCCAGCAACCCTGTAGAGCCAGCCCCAGCTCCCGGGTCGGGGGTGATGTTTTAGCAAACAAACCAGCCCTCCCTAAGTCCCATCTCCAGATCCCAGGCTCACAGTCAGCGGCCTGGTGACAGTAGATTTCACTCAGCGAAGGGCCTGGGGCCAGGAAGATTCAATAAAGGAAACAGAAGCCCTCCAGGAAAACAAGAGAGAGGAAGAGGAGGGCAGCTAAGCATGGTTATGGGAGCCACCGTCCCGGCCACAAGGGCTCCAGCCAGACATGTGGATGAGCACGGAGCTGCTCCTGGCAGCCCAAAGGAGGTCAGGGGCCCTCGCGGCCACAGCTCTACCCCAGGTCCCTCGGCACTGGGCCCTTGCCTTTCTGCAGAAGCCCGGAAGCCACCAGCATAGACACGGCAGCCCGGTGAGTGAGGACAAGATGTCCCTTCAACTTTCAGCAACATCCTGGGCACAAAGGAACCTTCTGCAGAGAGTGGCATGGGCAGAGGGCAGTGGGGAGGAAGGAGAGACAGGGACGTCAGAGGAGGCTCTGGGGAGCAGAGAAGGAGCCCCAGAGGCTCAGAGGACAGGGGTGTCTCCTGCTGAGCCTGTGCTGTGCCTGCTCCCTGCTGCACTCCACAGGGGCGTGGGCCATGCCTAGTGCTCCCAATGTTGAAGCCGCTGGGGCAGATGCCGCCACAGATGGCCCAGATGAAGAGGCTGCAGGGAGGGCATGGGGGTAACGGGGGTGACAGGCCAGCGGCAGTAAAGAGTGCCACAGCCACGTAGCTAGGACAGACCTCAGAGGGTTTACCAGCCCAGCGCAACCCAGGGAGGCCGTGTGCACCTGGATCTGGCGGACGGGGGTCAGCCACAGTCTCCAGAGAGGGAGCATAGGCAAAAACAGAAGCACCGAGCTAGTGACAGGAGGAGCTGGGTTCAAACCCAGACATGGGCAGAACAGCAGCTCACACTCCTAATCATGCCACAGGTGAACACAAATGCAACCACGTGAGGGTGCAGTCCCAGCTTCCACCCTCCCACTGATGCCACCTGCACACACACACACACACACACACACACACACACACACACACACGGGCAGGCACACACAGTCCCCTCACTCCTGACAGCAACCAAGCTGCTCTGGGTTCACAGCGCCACCCAGTGACCAATGAAAACTGTCTGGCTTGAGGCCACTGCCAGCCATCTTCCTAGCTAGGCAAGGGCCTAGGAACGCTACCAGCAACATGGCAACCATACCTAAAAAAAATGTTAACAGCCTCGGTCTGGATTTGACTTTATGGACAGCAAAGAACATCACCAGCAACACAAAGCTGTACGCAGTACGGCAACCCCCTGTAGACTCCCTCTACCTCCACAGCCTCTTCTAATTAAATCTAATTAAATCTATTTTTCCTCAAGCACCAGCATCCAAAATTAATAAAATCATTGTTTATTCTTTTGAGTACATCTGGTTCGTCAGAGAGTTGGATCACAGTCATTTCATCCAGCCTCTGTGCACGGGGCCTCTTCATTCCCACGATGACTCAGGCAGAATGCCGTCTCCCTCTCGCCAGAGCATCCGAAAGAACATTGTTCCCAAAAGAAAACGCACTTCATGTTCCCAAGGACAGCCATCAACAGCAGCCCTGGCCCGCAGTCCGCGGGGATCCCGAGAACTCCTGAGCGCTCTGGCAACATGCTCTTTCATTTGATGGTTCCCGAATTTAGCAGCAAAAGGAAAACAGCACATACATTTCAGATGGATTATAATACAAGTCCTAGAGAAATCACACTCTGAAAAACATCCACCATCGAGCATGTCAAGCAGGAGAAAACGAAACTCCCCTCCTCGAGCCCATCATTCTGCTGGTTCCAAAGAGCTTTGTCCACCAGGATCTGAAGTAAACTCGAAGCCCTCCCCACTGGGGATTATTGTTCCCACTTTATAGATGGGATAATAGAGGCCAAGAGAGGCTGAAACATGAGTTAACAAGCCAGGACATAGAATCCTGTCTGCTTTCCTCAATAAGACACCTGTTGCACCAAGCTCAATACCTGGTCCATAGTAGGTCCTTTTCAAAAGATGCCAGATAGATGGATGGATGGACGGAGAGACAGACAGACAGATGGATGGACAGACAGACAGACAGAGAGATAGATGGATAGAGAGAAGAGAGGGATGGATGGATGGATGGATAGATAGATGATAGAGAAAAGTATTAAATGCTAGACCAGGTAGAGAGAGAGAGAGAAAATTATTAAATGTCAGAGTCAGACCCTAGTCTTGCCGCCCAGGGTTCACTCTAATTGCTTCCTGGCTGCAGCTATATTGAGAAGGATGTGGGCAGCGTCCCCTTGGGAGGAACCACTGTGAGTCACTGTGGCCACCTGAGACTCACAGCCAAGAGGGGTCTCTTCTACAAAGAGCAGCCAGGTGGACACAGACCAGAAGGCCACTAGAAGCACAAAGCCTTTCTTCAAATAACAAGATAAAGATTGTTTTGTGCAGGAATCCTTTGGCTTAGGAGCTTTTCCTGGGCATCTTGAAAGGCTATTTTTATTGCGATCAATTTTGTTAAAGTTGGATTTACTAAAGAGGAAGATGAAAATTGCCTGTGTTATCTGCTGCCTGTCAGAAACTTCACATTTCTATTTCTATTCTTGGCTGGACCGGAGGCCCCAAACTCCTCCTGTACCACTGCCAGGAACTAAAAATAGCTGCCAGTGACCCAGTGCCCTGGCACAGAGGCCTGGAGTCTCAGGATGGCTGCCTCAGAGCCTCACCTGACTAGTCTTCCCCAGGTGAGCCTGACGGACCCCCATGACTCCCCCAAAGCCAGGTCTCCATCTGGAAAATCACAGAAGCTTCTCACTCCTGTGAGATGAGACCATTAAAACAATAAAACTGACCGGGTGGGGTGGCTCATGCCTGTAACCTCAGCACTTTGGGAGGCCGAGGTGGGTAGATTACGAGGTCAGGAGTTCGAGACCAGCCTAGTCAACATGGTGAAACCCCATCCCTAATAAAATACAAAAATTACCCAGGCATGGTGGCACATGCCTGTAATCCCAGCTACTCAGGAGGCTGAGGCTGGAGAATTGCTTGAACCCAGTAGGCGGAAGTTGCAGTGAGCAGAGATCACACCACTGCACTCCAGCCTGGGTGACAAAGCAAGACTGCATCTCAAAAAATAATAAATAAATAAATAAATAAAACCACGGTAATAAATCATTGACAGTGACCGCTAGGCAGCAACACAGCACAGCGGCTGAGAACGTTCCGTCCGATGCCCTCCCCCACACCGTCCGCCCCTCCTACCCCTCACCTCCTGTCTTCTCTCCTGTGACTCTCAGAGCCCCCTCACTCTCCTGCTGCCCACAGACACACCCCCGCTCCTCAGCCCTGCCCTGGCTGTTCTCTGCCTGGAGTGCGCAGGCCTCAGACACCCACGGTGGCTGCTGCCATCACTTCCTCCCAAAATCTCTCAAAAGTCACTTATGGCAAGACCGCCTCTGGCCATCCTACCTAAAACACCAAGCTCTTCCACTTCCAGACGCTTCATCGTCTCCCTCCCTGTTTATTTTCTCCACTGCACACTCAACGACATGTACGCATTTCTGTGAGGTATGTGTACCCACGTGAATGTCCACACACGCCGGTGTCTGAAGGCCAACAGGCACGTGTTGACCCATCCGTAGCTACTGCACGCCTCCTCCCCACCAGAATGCCAGCGGGCAGGGATTTTAATCTTCTTGGTTTTCTTCTCCATCCTCAGCATCTAGTAAAGATGTACGATGCGTGGAGCCTCTTTCAGGGCTGGCAGCCCTTACACTCACACCTAGAGCTTCATGGGTGCTCTCGCCTGTCTAAATGGAATTGCAGCGCTAGCAGCATTGCCTGCCATGAGAAGCTTCTGTGGAATCCAAAAGGGAGGGATCTCACTTCGCAGCTAACGGAACCAGCACTCGCTGGCTCTTCCAAGCCTCTCTGCCCACTAAGTGCTCATCAAAGTGGGCACGGATGGACTCAGGAAGCAATCCCGTCCCTGCTCCCAATCCAAGCCTGGTGTCTCAGCAGCCCTGCAAGCGGCCAGAAGGGGCCCAGTGCACGGGCGCTCTCCCCCAGTGCCCGGCACCACCACCCCAGGAAGCCACCCCCTCAGGGGCCAGGCCACAAACACCTCCCTGCTAATCACCCCCAGAGAGGGCTTCCCATCCACCCGTTCTGTGTTCTCTGAAGCTGCGGAAACCTGGGTGACCTGGAGCCAAGATACAGTCCCTCAAGGCCAAGGGGACCAGGACTGGGCCCTCTGTGTGACCCCAGGCCAGTGACTGTGCTTTTCTGAGCCTCCAGTTCTTGCTCTGGAAAATGAAGGTCTTACCAGCTCCTGCCCCAGAGGTCTGCTGTGGGGATGAAGGCAGATGCCACCTGAGAAGGCAGGGCCTGGCAACAAGGCCATGCCCAGTTTTCCTGCCCTAGCTGAGCTTGGCGTGGGCAGCAGCAGCGTTGGGTAGTAACTGGTGCACTACACAGGACTATCTGCTGTGAGTACCATTCACAGGTAAGGACGCCAAGGCTCCAGGAGGTGAAGTCACGCGGGACGCTAGATAGACACAGAGTTCAGATCCTCAGGGGATCCACCACAGAGCCCGGCTCCAGATGCTCAGCCTGTTTCCACCCTGTGCCCAACTCACTCCTGCTCTGCCTTCCCCGGGGCTAAGCTCCCCTGCTACGCACTCCACAGACTTCAGGCCCAGCCCAGCCCCTGTCTCCTCGGCGAGGCCTTCCCCAGCCTCCCAGCCCCAGCACAGGCTGCCCCTGAGCCTGTCCCCTGAACTGCGGCCACCGTGGCCAGGCTGCCTCGAGGGGCACAGCCTGGGACGGCCGTCATCCAGCACCTGGAGAAGGTGGTGAGCTGCACTGATGGGGCCTGAGAGCAGCAGAGTTCTCCAAGCATGTGCTGAGTGCCTACTGTATGCCAGGCACCGTGACAGCAAAGACGAGACCCTGCCTGAGCTGCTGGGATCTGGCCAAGGAGACAGACTCTAGAGGATTGTGGCCAGGGAGGCTGCCTAGACCTGCAGAGCCCAGGCCTGGAACTGAAGCCGGATCTTCTTCAAGCTCAGAGGCCTGAGGGCAAGCGTGTCGGCCTCCCAGCCCTGGGCTATGTGGCCACATCAGCTGCCCAATGATACCCCCGAGAGGCCACCAGGCTGGGTCACTGAGCCACAGAGTGTTCCTGGAAGTCCTCAGGCCAACAACCCTTGCACAGCATGGGATGCAATTCAAATACAGCCTTCCCAAAAATAATGAAAAACCAGCAACGTGGCAATGACTGTCAACTTCTGGGAGAATTCAGCACCCTCATTTCTGCAGCAGCAGAGCAGGCTGGCTGGCAGAGGCCATGGAGAAGACAGCGTCCCCTCAACCGCCATCCTCCGCCCCAGGCAGCTCAGCCCCAGTGCTTCTCAAAATCAAGGCATCCGAAGAATCAGTACATTTAGGGGCAAGGGAAGAACCTGCCACTGTGGTGACAGCACAAATCCCAGGCATCTTTCTGGTGGGGAATCAAGTTCCTTGTCCCAGTAACTCTGGCACCTGGGGAGACGGAGCTGCCAGGCTCAAGTGCTTGGAGGGAGTGACCGGTCCATTACCCCCCATGCTCCCTGCACAGATGCACGGGCTCCTGGGAGAGGCTCAGGGATACGGTCCACCCCACCCCTTTCCATCCTGCCCCCGACCCAACAGCCTCCTTTCACAGATGCGAAAACTGAGACTGGGGAAGGGATGGGACAGAGGACAGGACAGTGTATCACAAGTACAAACCTCAGCCTCCTCCCTGCCACCCTCTGACGTCTGCACCACAGCACCCATTTCACAGATGGGAATACTGAGGCATGCAGGAGCACAGACTCGCCTGAGGCCCAGGTGGGCAGAGCCAGGGACAGGACTCAGATGCAGGATGGCCTGGCTCTGACACTCAGAAGCCCACCCCGCAGTGTCAGACCGGGGTGCCAGGCCAGTACTACCTGGGGGCTTTAGAACTACCCACCTGAGAAGCACTGTACCGCGTGGTGACCACCAGCCTCATTCCTGAGTCCTCGTCCTGGCCTCCACCCTGCCCACCCCCAGCCCCCACAACTACCAGTGCTGGCTCGCCCTGAGTCCCGCAAGGGTCTGCAATGCACTGAGCATCTGCTCACCCTGAACCCCCCGAGGGTCTGCACTGCCCCTGCCCCACAGCCCAGTGTCTGGGCCCCTGAATGGAAACAGGGTCCCAACCTGCGGGCTGTGTGGGGGCTGTGGAGGATGTGATGAGGGCTACATCTGCCCTGGAGCAGGCGCTCAGAAGTGGCCAGGAGACGTCATCATGAGGACACCCTGGATGTGCTCCTGTCCCCACCATGGCTTCTGCAGGCCTGGTCCACAGTCTGGGTCCCGCACCGCCCTTCCCAGCTCTCCGGGCTGCTCCAGCAGGCTCCCTCCACCCTGCGGTTCCCGCTGCACACAGTGGCAGTGCCTGGCCTCCCTAGGGCATCTGGCAGCCCCGCCTGTGCCCAGCCCAGCCTCCTCCGTCTGGGAGGCAGTAGCTGAATGTGCAGGCGCTGAAGTCTGGCTCCTGGGCTCAGCTGCCCTGTGCCCCAGAAGGCCTCAGGAGCACAGCAGGGAGCTTTGGGGAATACCATCCAACACTGTGCCTGTCTGAGACCTTGTCTCTGACCATGCAGCTGTGACCCCATCAACCAAATGCTCCCCAAGGGCGGAGGTTCTCCAGTGCCTTACCTAATCTTGACTTCGAGACCATCCTCGCCCCCAGAGGCTGATGCATGGCAGTCTGCTGGGTGGAACTGAACCACGTACCCTGGGTGCCCCCACGGCGTCCCTGTCCATAGAGTGGGACCCACAGCATCCCTGCCTACCAAGGGGGCCCAGGGTGGCTCCCCGCGGGCTAGGGAGGGGAAGCATCAGCACAGTGTGGCATCCTCCACAGAAATGGCGCGGCTGGCGCGGGCGGGAGCACCCACATTATGCAAAGCCCCAGCGCCGAGGGCTCAGATTGAAATGTAGGAGCTGAGCGGGAGTCTAAAGGTCACAGACCAAGAGGCTTGGCGGGGAAGTAAATTAAGAGTTGGGCCCAGAACCCTAGGGGACCGTAGAGATGATGAAAAGAATAAATCCACCATCCTGGGCTGCCATGGGGGCAGCATACTGAGGCTGGCACACCACACCTCGCTCACTAACCAGCACTCTCTGGCATAGGTGCCAGGCCCTGGACCCTAGGAGTCTGGCAGCACCAGGAGCAAAGCCCACGGGAATGGGCACTAGGCTGGCTCAGACATCAGCAGTCTCCCCAGGCAGAGGCACTGGAGTGTCCCCCTTCCTCCTCATCACCAGGCAGCTTTCCCCTCATCCATCCTGCCGGAGCCCAGGCCTCCCTGCTACTCCCCGGGCTACTCCCACAGGCCCATGGGTCCCCTAGGGCCTGCAGCCCCCATCCCTCCAATCCTGCTCCACACCGTGTCCCAAGCTATTCAGGACGGTCACTCTCCCACCACCCTCCGCAAAGGCCGTCCACAGCTCCGTCATCCAGCTCCGCTGCTCAGATGTTGCAATCCCAGCAATCACAGGGCCCTTGTCAGAACGCAACTCCAGGCTGGGCCAAGACATCTGCATCGCCAGCAGCACCCAGGTGCTGTGGATGCCCTGGGTCATAGGGCACCCTGTGAGCGACCCTCCATGATCTAGCCCAAGCCCCCCTCCAATCTCACCCCACCCCGAGAGCCTGGGTCTCTCTCCCAAAGCCCCCACATGCCACACTTATCTCCTTATTCTAATGCCCTCAGTCTGGAATGCCTCTTCTGCTGACCACCCATGCCGTGGCAGTCACATTCATTCTTAAAGTGCAAAGGCCACCTCCATTATAAAGTCCTTCCAAATCCTCCCCCACAAAAAGAACGATCCTCTCCTTCTCTGTGTCTCCACTGGATGTGGCCTGGCCCCTCGTGCAGGATGCTTTACTTTCATCAGCCTGTCCTGGTCACATGGGGTTCTCCAGTGCACAACACAGTGCAGGAGTTCCATAAACATTAGCTAAGTGAATGAAAAAATAAGTGGATGGATGGATGGATGGATGGATGGACGGATGGATGGACAGATGCAGACAAATGGGTGAGTAATGTGTGGATGGATGGGTGGATGAGTGGATGGTATTACCAGATGTGATGGTTAATTTCATGTGTCAACTTGACTGGGCCATGGGGTGCCCAGATATTTGGTCAAGCATTATTCTGGGTGTTTCTGCAGGGATGTATTTGGATGAGATTAATGTATAAATCAGGAGACTGAGTGAATCATACTGCCCTCCAGAGTGTAGGCCAGCCTCATCCACTCAGTTAAAGGCCTGGATAGAAGCGAAGGCTGACCCTCCCCCACTTCAAAGAGAATCATCTTGCTGACAGCCTTCAGCCTGGAGCACCAGCTCTCCCAGGCTCTACACCTATCTGCCAGCCTTCGGACTCCAACTGGGACACTGGCTTTGCAGATTCTGGACCTGCCAGCCTCCATCTTTATGTAAGCCAGTTCCTTATAGCAAATCTCTGTCACAGATATGAAAATACATACATTAAAATCTCTAGATATAGATACAGATACAGATCTAGGCACATGCTTCCTACTCGCTCTGTTTCTCCGGAGAACCCGGACCAATGCACCAGGTGTCTTCATCTCCTTCATACATGAGCACACCAACACTGCTCTGCTCCTACCCAAAGATACTGTAGACTTGACCATGAGAACACCTTGCAGATCTAACACCCACGAACTTGGAACACCCATGACCATGGCAGAAGCTCCTAGACCCTTTCTCAGCCTCTGAGTGACCTGAGCCCTCTGTGCCCTGGGCATGAGCCAAGTAAGGTTTGGTCCAGATCGTGACAGGAGGAATTCCAGGCAAGCTACGGAAAGAGGGAAATTCGGATAATCTGTGCTGGAAGCCTGGGAGCCCTCCAGCAAGGACTCTCCCTGGGAAGGAAGACCAGCTTCAAAGACAGAGGTGCTCTTTCTGGAAAGGTTCTGGAGCCCTTGGGGCAAGGGAAGAGGATGGAGTCCTTAGATCCTCTTGATTCTCAGTCCTAGGGGTTAAGAAATTGTCACTGAGCACCTCCTGGGGAGAGGGGCTCCTGTCAGCTGGTGGCAGGGACATTCAAGGGGTCATGGCAGGGCAGGGTGGGAGAGCATTCACCGTATGGGAATTATGGGGGAAGGAGACATTACGGGGGCGGAAACAGGCTGGGCAGAGGAAGACAGGGCTGCCCTTGGAGAAGAGCTCCCGCCTCTGGATTCCGAGCATGACCAACTGCCCCGTACCCAAAAGCAGAAAGGACCACCTCACAGGCAGGCCCGGAACACGGAATAGCAAAAGGGACAAAACCAAAGGGGCTTCAGTGCCCAGGAACACCCCACAGACCAGGCTGTGAGCAGAGCGAGGCACAGCAGGCCTCCCGCGCATCCACTTGGAGCTGGGACAGGGCAGCCTGGCCACAGGAATGTGCGCTTCCAGCCCTGGCCTGGCCAACAGGACTGGGATCCACCCAGTCCATCCGGGGGCACCAGCCCAGCTGCTGACGCCATGGAGGAACACCACGGGGCACTCCCCTGTCGCAATGGTGGCCCTGGCCACATGGGCTAAAGGTCCTGGGGGTGGGCCCAGCCCCCCAGCCCCCCAGCCCCCCAGCCCCCCAGCCCCCCAGCCCCATGCCCCATGCAGCTCCAGTGCAGCTGGACAGAGTTGCAGGCTCCAAGCCCTGACCCCAGAGCCATACTGAGGGTCCCGGAGTGGAGCAGTCCCTCAACTCCCACAGATGGACCTAGAGATGTCCCTTTCTCCACTCCCCATGCAGGAGCCTGGCGGAGTCCACGTCCCTGCCTAATTCTGACCATGAGCCCATGTAGGCAGGACAATCACCTTCACCTTTAAGAGAGGACAGAGAAGGCAAGGAGTAGGCCAGGTTTCAGGATCGGCAGACGAGTCAGCTCCGAAGCCGCCCTTGCTGAAATCCTGCTTTTAGGCACCAAGTTTCGGGCCACCCCATGGCTCCTGACACACAGCAGGTGACTTACACATAGAACTGTGTCCCCTCAAAACCCATCTGTTGAAGCCCTAATTAATACCCTCACCCCAGAACCTGCCTGTATTTATTTGGAGACGGGACCTTTAAAGGTGTGATTACATTAAAATAAGATGGTCAGAAAGGGTCCTGATCCAATGTGACCAGTGTCTTCACAGGAAGAGGAGATTAAGATGCAGGCACACGCCAACAGAAGACCCCTCGAGGACGCCGGGAGAAGACGGCATCTCTGAGCCAAGGAGAGAGGCCTCACAATAAAACCAACCCTGCCGACACCTCGTCTCAGCCTTCCAGCCTCCAGGACTGTGAGGAATCAGCCTCCGCTGTGGAAGCCCCCCAGCCTGGGGTCCTTTGTCACGGCAGCCCTGGCAAAGGACACCGTAGCCAAAAACTGTCACCCATCAGCTCCCACCTCCTCCCCTCCAGTCATCCTCAGCTCCTGCCACCCCCTGCCCCCCAGCTGGATGAGGAGCCCCAGAGGAGAAACCAGACATCCCGCCCTCCCCGGCACACTGAAGCCACCACGCCTCCAGGGAGGAAGCCGCCCTCCTCCAGGAAAGCCCCGACAGGAAGGTTTCAGAAGAGGGGACAGCAGGCACCAGCCACAAAATGGCTCAGCCGCCCTGCCTGAGGACCCGGAGGGCTTTGTTTAGCTGGTCTTGGGGCCTGGGGAGAAGAAATAAGACAGAGGCAAAAGGCAAGGAAGGAGGGAGGACGCGACACAGGGGGTAAGGCCGGGAAATGACTCCCCGGCAAGGAGGCTGGAGGGAACGCTTCGCTCCAGGCCTCCACACAGAGGGTGCCCTCTACCGCCTTCCACCAAATCTCAAGCAAGCCCACGTTACCCACAAAGCCCCATGAGAACAGAGTTTTCTGGAGAAGTCAAGAAGCAAGTGGCTCTCTCACCTGGGTTTATGCAGAGGAGAGGGGGGCCAGAGTGCGGGAAAGGGGAACCCAGAGCCAGCGGTAATGAGCACTGGGTGTGGATGTGGGGGACACACAGACCTCAGGGAGGCTCTCGGGTGCAAGGGGGGTGCGGAGCCAGGCTAGAGCCCATCCAGAGGCCTGAAGCACCACTGGCCTCTGGGTTCCATCCCAGAATTTCTCAGGCTGATGTTTCGTCCTGTCCGCAGGGCCGCCCATATGTGTGTGAGTGCATGCATGTGCATGAGAGCAGGTGCAATCACGTGGACGAAACGTGAGGGGCCCTGGTCACACCCGCCGCCAAAGTGGCACCAGCAGGGATGGCCCCACTGCTTTCAGCCACACCTGACACATCCATGACCCACTGGCTAGTGAGGCATCGTTCAGTTCACGCCTTGTGATCCTGGAGATGAGGACACCCAGAAGGGAGAAACCAAAAACAGAAAGAGGCCATGCCCCGGTGCTTCCCCGCTGTCCTTGAAGACGTGGCCTGGGGAACAAGTTTGCCCCCTCCCTCTATCCCCCACCCAGGGAGCAAGGCCTGCCCGTGAGCTCTGGCACAGGGACAGCTTACACTGAGCTGCCGCAGGGCCCATGCGTCTTAACCTAAGCGGTGACTCTGAGGGAGGAGACCTGTGAAAGCTGGGGACAGATGGCGGTCTGGATTAGTGGGCCTCAGGGGAAGGGGCCATGCTTTTCTTTGTCTCAAATGATGTGCAGCGGGCTGGGCCGTTGTCAGTGTGGCTGGAAGAAACAGCCCCTCTGGCCTCTGCCCGTTAAGGACGACTCCCCTCATACATTCCCCCCAACCCCAGCTGTCACAGACATCTGGACTTAACCCTCAAGCAAACGGAATGGCACTGATGATGCTGCAATTCGCAGGGCTCCGTCAGCTCCTGCCCCATAAGGACTCGTGGGGGCCCAAAAAGGCCCGGCTTGGGGCCAGACAGACCCAGGTTCCAATCGATGCTCCGCTCCTTGGGCTCTGTGACCTCAGGCCGACTGCATACCTCTCCAAGCCTCAGCCCCAAAGGGGCTCAGTGAAGCCACCTCCCAGGGCTGGGAGCAGAGAAGGGAATGCATGCCTGGTGCCTGCCACGGTGGGCACTCCCTCAGCGCTGGCATTGCAACTTCCAGCCCTCCCAGCAGCGAGGAAAGCCATTGCTGGAGATCAGAGGCCCCGGGCTATGGAACCTGTCTTTCGGGGGTTCAGCCCTCCAGAGCCATGTGTTCTCATGGTGGGAGTTCAAACACAGCCCAAGTGTTTTAGCATTGCTCTCACTGAGAGACAGGGCCTTTGTTCTCTCCCCTTGAACCCAGGCAGGCTTCTGACAGGTTGACATTGGATTGGAAGTGACACTGTGGCTTCCAAGGCTGGGACCCAAAAGGTCACGCAGCCTCTGCCTCCTCTGCAGGAACCCCTCACTGCAGGCCTGGCCTCATGACAGCTGTCCCACTGCTCTACAGGCTCTACTGGGCGGAAGCCCCAATGCATCCACGGCAGAGAACGCCCGCAGCAACCCTGAGGGCACAAGAGGAGAGAGATGTGTGTGCCGCCCGTGGCCCAGCTCACAGGGAGCAGATGCAACGTCCATGCAGCCCCCGTGCCCCAGCTCCAGCCTGGCCTGGCAGCAAAAACCACACTCGGAAGCTCAAGTGGCGATCACCCCCAACCCCCAGCTGGGCCTGAACCACAAAGTGAGCAGGGGTGAGCCCCAGTCCCAGCCCCTTCCCAGGACTGCAGCCATCACCAAGCGCTGGCAGAGCCACGCTGGCTCAGAACAACTGAGAGAGGAGAAGCCGGAGGAAGAGTTCAGTGAGGTGATGCAGTCAGCGTTTCTGTTGCGCTTCCAATTCGGCAAAACGCTTTCTCAGTCTTTGCATTCAACAGAGAATGATTCTGGTCCGCTCTGAGCCACAAGCAGGGCTGGGTACAGCACACAAAGGTGAAGAGGCCTTGGTCCCTCTGCTCACAGTTCACAGTCCAGCAGGCTCAATGCACACATCCAGGAGCTGTGACTGCAGCCACGATCACAGTGCTCACCCAGCCATAGAAATGCGTGTGCAGCACAGCACGGGTAGAGGAAAGCGTGAGTAACTCTGTAACTCTACCAGGGTAATCAGGAAAGTCTACATGGAGGAGGCAATTCTGCATTAGGGTTTTGAAGGATCAACAGGAGTCCACCAACATATTTTGTATAATTGGATCATATTCTCTTTCTCCCTCTGAAGCATTTTGTAGAACATAAGTTGCAGACATCACTCCCCATGAGGTAGACAGAAGATTGATCTATTTACACCAAAGCAAAGATGTCACATGTCTTGCCCCACATGAAATATCCTTGGTAAAAACAACTCATACTTAATGAAGCTCAGGGTCCTCTGGGTCCACTCAGCCCTCGGTGAGCTCATGAGAGAGGACCAAGCCCCAGGATTGTCCTGGAAGGGGAAGGAGTGGAAGAAGCGGGAGGTCCACAGGAGCCCCTGATCCCTCACTCACTGTAATCCGCAGTGTTGGAGGTGGGGCCTGGGGGAAGTCACGGGGTGGAGTTCACATGAATGATTTAGTACCTCCCTCCTTTGTGCTATACAGTAAGTGAGTTCTCACGAGATCTGGTTGTTTAAAAGTGTGTAGCACCAGCTGGGCGCGGTGGCTCATGCCTGTAATCCCAGCACTTTGGGAGGCCGAGGTGGGTGGATCACAAGGTCAGGAGTTCAAGACCAGACTGGCCAACATGGTGAAACCCCATCTCTACTAAAAAATACAAAAGTTAGCTGGGCATGGTGGCTCGTGCCTGTAGTCCCAGCTACTGGGGAGGCTGAGGCAGGAGAATTGCTTGAACTGGAATCCAGGAGGCAGAGGTTGCAGTGAGCTGAGATCACACCACTGCACTCCAGCCTGGGCTACAGAGCGAGACTCTACCTCAAAAAAAAAGTGTGCAGCACCTCCTTTCTCTCCCTCTCTCCTTCTCTCCCCGTCTCTCTCTCCCCCCCCCTCTCTCTTTCTCCTTCTTCTGCCAGGTAAGATGCCTGCAGGCTTCCCGCCATGAATAAAAGCTCCCTGAGGCCTCCCCTGAAGCCAATAACGCCATGCTTCCCACACAGCCTGGGGAACTGTGAGCCAATCAAACCTCTCTTCTTTATAAATTACCAAGTCTCGGGTGTTTCTTCATAGCAATGCAAGAACGGACTAATACACTCCCCCATCACGGACCACCATGGGTCATGAGGTGCGGGCAGAAGCAGCAGCTCACCAAAGCAAAAGGCCACGAGGCCACGAGGTGAGGATTCTGAGACCAGAGAACACGACTTGCCCAAAACCTGCTGCAGCCGCTTCCCAGGGGCTGCAGCCCCACCTTCTCTTACCCTTCCCTCTCGTCACAAATTATTAAAAAGCCCTTCCATGTCCCCGTTTGGTGCCTTAATGGAGCATTTGTCTTCACAGTCGAGGAGCATTAAGCTAGAGGCAGATTTCAAGGAGAAAATTAAACGTTGTCAGACCGACCTGCCTTCCCCAGCCTGGCTCAGCCATGCTCCCCCGCCTGCCCCCTGGGGCTCAGCCCTGCAAGGTTCCCGAGCCACCTGGGCAGAGCCCAGCTTCCTGGGAACTTCCCAGCAGATGGATCTGGATCTGCGTTCTGCTGCGGTGCCTAGAGGGGCCCTGGAAACCAGCATGCCAGCTCTGGGACCCCAGCTCACTCAGCAGCTACACCCTCTTTGCATATCTATATGAATTTGCTGATACAAGTATTAATACCCAATAGTCATTGAGTTCCTACTCTGCGCCTGGTAAGCATCAGACATCCCTCTGAACAGATAACGAAACTGAGGCCCAGAGGAGTGACCCACCTCACGCGTCACTCAACAGCATGGACTTCAGAATGAGGCCGCCAGGGTCAAACGGCACAGGTGTGGGCCACATGCCAGACCAGGCATCTTCCAAGATGCCCTTCCCAAGCCCAGCCCTTCCCAGGAAAGCACCAGGAGGCCCCCAGGCAGCTACACTTGAAGCACACATGAGCCACACTGTGACTCTGGGGTGCCGTGGTGGACGCGTCTAGAAAACATCTGCAGGACACTGAGGGCACACCCGATTCCTGACTTCTGACCTGGTGACCTCATTCCAGAGAGAATTCATCCCAGAAAACCATCAGACACACGGATAAAGGTTCTATCCATGGGGATTCCTTGGGTGAATGCACGTCAGTATAATTACTTAGAATTTTTAAATTGGCATCATTCCAAGAACATAGGAATAGAAAAATAAAGAAATGACCATGTGGTCACCTGTCCTTTTCAAAGGATTTTCATCAAGGTAGGAGAATGCATACAATATAACATTAGGTGCACAAAGAATAATTCCAAACTCCGTGTGTGTGTGTGTGTGTCTCTCTGTGTGAGTGTGTTTGTGTGTGTCTATGGACCTGTGTGTGTGTCTGTGTACCTGTATGTG